>ML840420.1:0-33316 GCA_009831015.1 Picea engelmannii | reverse complement strand
TAAAATATGGGCAACTAGGTTGCCAGCTCACAGTCAGTTACTAGGAAGGTACAGTCAATAATCGAGCAGACCGTAATGAGAATGATAACAAGTACGAAGCCCTTCAAGGGTATTGAAAGAAAATGGTATGGAAGATAACAGAGGATCTCGAATAGATTCGAGGTCCATGAAGCTTCATAGGCAAATGAAGTTAGTATTGTTCCTGAGAAATACCCTCAATATACAATCCCCACTATGTTCAGTCTAGTTTTGGAGGGGTTATCTTCGCTGCCTTTCCTCATGTGACCTCATGTTTATACCTTGTGTTAGAGGGGGGTCCTGGCTAACACTTACGACACTGGACTTAAATCACTCCCTAACACAGACTCCAATGTTTGATTTAAAGTGGCCTTGAAGAGTTTCCTCTTCGCACCTAATTCAAGGCCCTAAAACCCTAAACTAGTTTGTGAACCCTACAAACAGAAAAGTCTAATGTATTTTAGATTAGACGTTATTTTTAAGGCTTGATTTAGTCAAAAGGTATGGTAGTGAAACTAATGGTGTTATAAAGAGAGGAATAAGGAGGATATATTTAAAGTACTTGAAAGAAACATTACTTCGAATTTAAAATAAAACCTTGTAACTAAATCTTCATAAACTCAAATTTTCTAAATAATATTTCAAGATCTTGTAAATAAAGAAATCCTAAAACTTGCTTTCGCTTGACTAAAAACTATTTATGTTTCAGGAAATAAATAAGAAATTTGAAAATAATGACTCTTTTTCCTTTTGTAAATAACAACTTTAACAAACTGAATGCAAGAAAATGAATTTTTTTTTTTGAACCACTTTAAAGAGAAAACACTGAAGTGAACTTTTTGTTTTTTCAAAGAAAGTAAAAAGGGACAAAAAGAAAACTGAAACAAGACTGGTAAAGACCTTCAGCCCACTGCGGAACGCAAGGATTCAACCAATAAACCAAAAGGCAGATCTAAGACTCGACAGATAGAGACAAGTAAACTAGAACCTATACCCAAGCTATGGCCATAGACAGAGACTTTGGCCGATTCAAGAAATCCCTGAGAAGTTGAAATTCTATTAGGAAAGAGGAAAACTCTCTATTTTTTAAAAAAAATCATGAAACAAAGACATGGGTTGTTGCATCAGCATCCTGCATATGTACGCGGGATGTTTAATGTGTAGAGCGCATATGTACACGGGCTGACCCAAATAAAGGGTGCGTACACCTCTGTGTATTTTCAAAAATAAAAAGACTAGGCAGTCTTACAGGGTAGGGACAACTGCTATGCACCCTGGAGGTGACCAGAACCCCTTGACAGACTCAACAAACTTGACTAAAACTTGAAAGGAAAATAAAAATCAATCAATCAACCCAAAACCCCCTAAAAAACCCTAGAGAGATCCCCAGTATGGTCTCTAGTTCTGCTAGTAGTAAAATCCCCCCTTTAACTATACCAGGGTTTAAGATATAGACAGAACGAATGATCGTCTAAAATTCAATATATTTTCTACTCTACTCCAAACATACCAAAAAAAATTAAAATAAAGCAATAAGAGAGAAGATCGGTAATTGTACCTTTTATCCCACATCTGGTGATGATCTATCTTCTCAAGATCTGTAGTCCCAACTACTACATGTTTCCTCCCAAGGATAACTTGCATTCAAAACTAGGCAAAAAAGGACTACAAGCGTGCTACTTCTATTCATGAGTTAGGGTTAGATATCAAATGTTTTGTATAAATCAAATAAAATACACAAAACATCGTCATTTGGGACAAGGAAAAGAGATTCTTTTATTCATCAAACAAAGATTGAAACTTAAAATCTGTGTTGGCAACTGTTCCGCAAACCTTGTCTAAGATCCTCTTTACAATGTTCCAAGTCCACCTTCAATAGGTCTCTTATCTCAATATTATGATCACCTCAAGGGAAGGGAATGTATTGACTGGAATAAGAAGGGGTTGATGAGGGAATGTTGAGGCAATATCTCACAAAAGGTAGCAAAAGCTTGGGCAAGGAAGGGAAGTAAAATTGGGCAGAGTTTCACTGTTCTTATGCTTGGATGTGAAATGAGACCCCAACACCTCATTTTATATGACAAAATGATGGTTATTTGTTTGGCTGATGGAATATAGCAGGTGAATTGGTTGGGTCACCTCGAATAGCCCATGAATTTCACCGAATTCCTTACAACTTTCTAATTTTTGCAACTTTTGCAAGCATACATGGGTTGTTTAGTGTGCAGCAAGTGTATGTATGTAGGATTTCTAGCATGCAGAAAGCGCATGTACAAGAGATGTAGTGGTGCATGGCACGTACATGCTCTAAAAAATGGTTTTTAAGAAGAGCTTCTTAGCCTTGCTTTAGCAAATCATGCAAGTAAGAGGGTCAATGCCATGTGTGTAGGAGTAGGGCATTTTAGGGATATAATAGAGACAAAGTTAATTACAGCCATGACCAAGTCATTTCGGCTTTCTAGAAATGACCATAATATTAGAATATCCATGACCTCATCATCAAAGTCCACTTTTACATAACTTAGCTTATTATTAACCATATTAAATTCATTTAAATGATCTGCAACAGACCCACCTTCTGACATCTTCATATTAAATAATCTCTTCATTAGAAATACATTATTGGACGTCGAGGGTTTTTCATAAAATTTATCCAATGCATCCATCAACTCCTTCGTTGTCTTTTATTTTTAAATATTGAAATCCATCGACRCTACCAGGCTCAACTATATCGTTCCTAGAGCCTTTTTGTCAAGAATCTCCCATTCTTCATCCTGCATGGACGTCAAATTMTTTTTTATTCCACCCAATGGTAGGAATATATCCTTCTGATATAGATAATAGTCCATATGCATCTTCCATAACTAGTTTTTTTGGTCATTAAATTTATCGACCCTAAACTTTCCATCTTCCGCCATTGCTCCCACTCGAACCARGAACCCTCTTTTCTTGCAAGTTGTGTTTTTCTCTGATACCAATTGTTAAAAAAACAAGATCGTGGAGAAATAAAATAAAACAAATGCGGAAATAAAACACAGAAGATACGCAATACAATCGAGACATAGATATACATGGTTCAYCTAGTGTGGGCTACATCCACCAAAGAAATTGTCGGGTCCTTCCTTTATTATTATCCAGCAAATGAAGGGATACAACCTACAGCACACTTGTTGTAACTTCCTCTTCTTTCTCTCACATTCTCCTCACTCATAATACAATATTCTCCATGATCCATAGTTGTAATAAATTTCCCTCATAAAAGAGGGTTTGTTTCTAGGGAAAAAAACCCTAACATAACTTCTACCGTCAAATTTTTGACCCCTATAATGAATGGTCCAAATTTACTATGAAATTATAATATAAATTTACAAGGAAAAATTTCCTTCGGGGGCTTCGCCCCAAAACCCCCACTGGAGGCCCACTTTCCCCTGGACCCTGCAGGGGGGGTAAACCCCCCCTACACTCCCCTGCATGGATGAGTGTATATTCTTTTGGGGTGTAAAGTCTTCATGGGGTATAAACACGACTGAAAACAAATACCTCTGAATCAAGAATATAATCATGCTCCACAATCAACACTTCACTCCTCAATCATACCTTAGACTAATTCCAAAACTCATACTTACTAACATTAGGAACCTCTTCATTTACACATTTCCATACCCCTCTACCCAAAAACCCTTTACATATTTATACATAAAAATAGGGCTAATCATGTTGGCAAAGATTGTCCCAAAAACCCAATGGTTTGTAATCGTTTTCTGTCTTTTGTGTGTTGCTTCATCGTGCATCCTTCTGTCATGCACTTTGACTCCTTAAACTATTCTCATGTCATTCACTCTGTTCCATATTCTAAATTCATTTTTTTCTTTGACTTCTTCTAGCGCAAATCCCAAAACTTAACCAAAATTCCTATCCAACAAGCCCCCAACACTCACTTGTGGCTCATCCCGAGCCACTCAGGCCTTCTTCTAGTGCACCATGAATGATTCATAATTCGCCTTCATTGTTTCGACCTTTTAATTGACCTCTATTTCCTTCTTACAAATTTGGTCAACTGTGTCTGTGGTGATGCAAGCCTGCATCTTCTCGACACCTTCCTCAGCTGCCTATTTGACGATTACTTGAGTTGTTTTTAAGGTCATTGTCATGTTGCATGATTCCTCCTGTAATACTTCTATACATTGTGTGTGATCCTGTTGCTCCACCCTGAGTTGATTAATTTTTTAATACAACTTTTGATTCTCATTCATCGCAGTTACCACCTCTATTGGTGTTAATGTTCCCATCGTTGCTTGTAATTTATGCACCTTTTCTTATGCAATTTGGATCTTCTGACTGATTTCCTGTTTCTCCTTATCCTCATTGAGTTGTGCCCAAATGCCCATGGTATCTGTGTATAGTTGATCACACTCTACTTCTAGAGTATTTGTATTTTCCACTATTGTTGTCAAGGCTTGTTTTCTCGTCTCCCTCTCTTCAAGTGGAGTGCTTGGTGTCACGCACACTTCCAGATCAATTATTCATGCATGGAAGCCCTGAATGGATTCACCTATATTCATGACTTGATCTTCTATCGGGGCCTCCTTCTCTTTCTGCACCTCTAGAAGTTCTTAATATACCTTCTCAAATGCTTACTGCATTCTCTCTACCTTTTTCATGGCCTCATCACGCTCATGTTTAACCTTGTTGTACTCCATCTCTAAGGTGATATTTCATGCCATGACTTTTACTAACTCATTGTAGGTCTTCTCTGTGCACACGTTCATCTCTTGCATTGTGTTCATCTATAGTTCCTGCAATGTATCCATTGGAAGTTGTGATAGCACTAAGTCAATTTGACCTAGTGCCCTGGCATGCTCTTGCAGTTTTGTCGTGGGAAACTCAAATTCCCCTGTCACTAGCTTAATCAATCTTCTCTCTCCTACGAATGCTAAGAAATCGGAGATTGTTGGCCCTACCTCTATAGTCTTGGTAGTGTTTTTTTTTTTTGTTCCTCCTCCATCTGCCGCCATGACATAATGTTTGTTGCTTCTAATAGTTTTCACAATGCTTCCATTTGTTCCTACATGCATTTGTTCATCTCTTCTTGTTGTTGTGATGTGCCATGAAATGCATCGTCGGTGACTTTGTTTACCTAGTTTCCTATCTTCTCCAAATCATCCTTTGTTAAGGCCTATATTTCCACTTCCTTAACGGATTTGTGCTTCGACCATTTTTGTCTAGGTCTCCTTGTCTCTGGATCTTTTCTCTTCTTATCAGTGTGTGATGGTGTCTATGGTGTTGTGTCTTCTAGGCCCTTCCCTCTATCCTGGGCATATCCTTCTTCTTCTTCCTCCTCATTGACCTCATATATTTTTAGGATTTTCATCTATGATGGCCCTATCTCTGTTGGTGGAATCTTCCACTCCTCGTCCCAATAAATCATAATGTTTCCCATCTCCTCTTCTGTTAATTTATGTTGTGTTTTCATCCATTGTTGATCTAGGTCATTGTTTGTTTGAATGTACATGTGGTGACACCCTGCCTTGAAGAACATCACTGCCTTGTATACCTCAACCACTTGAGGGGGTATGCACGGTGTCCTCTCTATGTTTTCCCTAATTGTTTCCTTATAAATATAGAATGTGACATTATTATCCATCTGGAGCGCCTTATTTGTAGTATATCAAAGGTTCTGGTAGCACGTGTCTAAACAAGGCTTCTCCATGACTCCTAAAAATTGACTGTCATCTGGCTCCATCCAATTCGATAGAGCTATGAGGATCAATAACCAAGAGTAATGTAATTTTATCCCCTTATCCTGTGCTTCCTCACAGTCAATAAAAATTGATTCAACAAAAATGTTGCCCAATTCATATGGACACCCTCTACACATCGTTTTGTTGTCGTTATGACCGTTGTTAGCACTTGATCTTTTATGCACTTCCTTAAGATCCTACAGGCTAAGGATTGTGTTGAAAACCTTACCGTCGGGTTGCATATGCTAGCGACATCTAGCCCACGTTGTCCACAAAATGTATGGAATTTTTCTTTCATGCTCTCAGTGAGATCTTTCTCACTCTTCTTATCAAAAAACAATGATGTGGGGTCTTGCCCCTGTGGCGGAAGACCTGTAATGCACACTATTAAATCAGTATCAATGAACACCAGCCCATCAAGACACATGTATCCCCTGTGTACACAACTTAGCATCATCTTTACACATGCATTAATCTCTTGGCTCTATTCAAAATGTGGTATATTGAACATGTTTAGAAGACCTTCTTTCTGCAACCCCCTATCCCATTCTTTTGGCTCGATAACTATCATATGAGTCTTGGAATTGATGGACTTGATCAATAATTTTCTAGGTACTATCTCAAGAAACTTATTTTCATTGGTGATATCATGGTCTGCATACTTCATCATTGGTATCAGTCCTAGCATATCCCCTTCTTCAATGACTCCCTATGGAATCGGTGGCTCTACTAGCGATTACTTTGCATCATTTTATAAGTTGACCTGTTTCACTGATGAATTTCTCAGTGGGATATAATCCCTGGGGAATGTTTCTACTCAGAATGAGGCCTCATGTGTTTCCTCAACTATCGTCGGTGTTGCAAGCTGACTGCATTTCTTTGGTACTGGTTTTGACGCTCCTGCCTCTTTTGGTGGTGTCATCTTCTTCAACGAATTGCACTCTATAACTCTATTCTAAAATTTGGCTCTGTAGCTTTGACTATGTATCTTTGGCTCTGAAACTTGGCTCTGTATGCAACTCTAACTGAAAATAAACTTTCCTTGTTGTCCCTTTACATGATTTTATACTGCGTTGCTAGTTGTAGCTTTTGGTTCACACCTCAACTTCCCATCTAATCCACTAGTGGTTTGCATACATTACTTGTTTTAATGCTCCATTACTCTGTATCTTAGGTGAATTCTATGTTTAATTTTATAATCTGTCATGATCTTTTTCATTTAATGTTATGTGGTGCCACTACTTCGTCATGGTAACTCTTTACTGCACATCCCGTCATGGACTGTCTTAATTGCTTTTAGCTATCATTTACACAATCTTGTCTCTCTGTGCAATCGCTTCCTTCTACATCATATTTCTTCCTTCATCTGTACATATGTCTGTCTTGTTCTTTATTTTCCACGACACTTTCCTACTTTTCCTTGTTACTTTCTAACCTTAACTTCTTTGAATCCTCAACTTTACACCTCTTCCCTTAACTCTTTTCTTCCTTTTTCCTGTTTTACTTGTTTTTATTTCTTTTTCTATCTTTTCTTATTATATTACACTATGATACAAGTTAACCTTTGCAGCTCTTCTAGTGCATGGAAGGAAGGTCATCCATGTATAATTTTAGATGACCCCCATTCACTAGTCCTTCCATGAATTTTCCATCCAACTGTTCTAACTGAACACCACCTGCATCGGTCACATATCTGATCACATATGGCCCTAGCCAATGTGTCTTGAACTTTCCTAGGTGTTGTAAGCACTTACTATCATAGAGTAGTACTAGATCACTTGTCTAGAAATTTTTATATTTGATGTTTCTATCATTCCATTCCTTTTCTTGTGCCTTGTGTACTTGTTGATGGAATCCTACAATAAATCTATCTTCCTATAATATTGGTAATTGTGATAGTATTTCCTCTATTGTGTCAGAATCTATAAGGTCTTTCATCGCAGCAATGTGCGAACTTGGTACAAGAAACTCCATGGGCATGATTGTTTCCTGTCCATACACTAATTTAAAAGGTATCTGACCTTTCAACTTATTTTATGTATTTCTATAAGCCCATAATACTGCAAGGATTCTTAATTCCCAATCATCACTTCCTACATTGCACACCTTGGTCAATGCATTCTCCAATATCTTATTGAAGACCTCCACAGTTCCATTTTCTTTCGGGTGATATGAATTTCTCTTTCTATGTTGTATCTGGAACTCATCTCTCAATGTTTCAATTCTCTTGTTCAAAAATGTTGGGTATGTGTTATATTCTTTACACGACTAGTTATAGTGTCTCTCAGATTCAACATTATTGAATGTGTCAGAGGAATCTACAGCCAAATATTTATGGGATAAGTTGGAGAAGTTGTATCAGTCTAATTCTCTAGTAAATAAACTTTTCCTAAGAAAGAATTTGTATAACTTGAGGATCAGATATGGAGACTCTGTGGCAGAGAATTTGAATTCCTTCAATACTATGGTAATCCAGTTAATATCTATTGATATTAAAATTTCATATGCATATAAGTGTATCAATTTACTGTGCTCTTTACCAGACTCGTGGGATAGTCTGTTTGTGGCCATAGGTAGTAATACAACTGCCTTGAAGTTTGATGAAGTGGTCTCATCCTTGTTGTCAAAGGAGATGAGACGAAAGAACATGGAAGCACAAAGCACAGATTCATTATTTGCAAGAGGACTCTCCCAGGAAAGAAATATATATAAGTCCTCAAGTGGGAGTCTAAGTCTAATGGTAGATCTAAATCTCCCAGAAAGTTTGTAAAGGTATGTTGGAGATGTGGAAAAGAAGGGCACTACAAGAAGCAATGTAGATCCAAAATTGAGAAAAATAAGGGATTTGAAGAAGCTCCTTCTACAAAAGAAAATACCTCCAAGGAAGAAGGAGGGGATGTGTACTTGGATTATTCAAGAACACATGCAAATCATGAGGCATGGTTGGTTGAATCAGGTGCATCATTTCATATTACTCCCCACAAGGAGTGGTTCTGTGAATATGAAAGGTATGATGCAGGTAATGTTTTCCTAGGTGATGACTCGAAAACCAAAATCATAGGAAGAGGAAAATTCAAGTTGAGGCTCATAGATGGAAAGATTAGAACACTACCTAGTGTTCTGCACATCCCAAGTTTAACCATAAATTTAATTCATGTAAGAAAAATGGACGATGCAAGGTTAAAAATAATATTTGAAAAGGAAACCTGCAGGATGGTTCAAGGAGCAATGGTGTTGCTGAAGATAATTTGGTTTCGAACTTTGTACAAGATTCAAGGAAGAACTATTAGTTATGGTTGTAATAGTTCCATTGTTCATGATATTGGAGTTGAAGAATAAAGATCTCCTATAGTATCTCGAGAAAAGGTTATGATGTGGTATCAAATACTGGGGCATATCGGAGAGAAGGGTCTTCGACTACTACATGGTAAAGGTATGATTGAAGGTATGTCTAATATCTCTATAGATTTTGATTTCTGTGAACATTTTGTATATGGGGAGAATAATTGGGTAAGATTCCCCTTTGGTGTAACGAGGGCAGAAGGAATTTTACAGGTATCTCACAGTTATTTGTTTGGACCTGTGTTGATTCCATCATTGGGAAAATATGTGTACTATGCCTCATTTGTAGATGACTTCTCGAGGAATACTTGGATATATTTCCTTAGGAAGAAATATGAAGTCTTTGATAGGTTTAAAGAGTTTAAGGCTCTTATTGAGAATCAAACAAATAAAATAATTAAGGTGTTGAGGATAGATAATGGAGGAGAGTCATGCAAGAATGAATTTGAATAATTTTGTAAGAAGTGTGGTATAGAAAGGCAAACGAATACTCCATATACACCTCGGGAGAATGGAGTTGCAAAAAGGATGAACAGGACGTTAATGGAAAAAGAAAGGTGCATGCTCAGTGCTTTCGGGTTAGGGCAAGAATTTAGGGTAGAGGCAGTGGGTACTCCATGTTACTTGGTCAACATATCACCCTCATCAGCGCTAGATGGCAAGACTCCATAAGAGGTATGGACTAGTAAGAAACCTTCTCTAACACATCTCAAGGTATTTGGTTGTGAGGCCTATATTCATGTTCCAAAGGAAAAAAAGATTAAACTAGATAATAAGGCTGAAAAGTGTATCTTTATTAGGTATAAAGATGGTCTCAAAGGTTATAAGATTTGGAACCCAAAAACTAAGAAGGTTTTGTATAGATGATATGTGATATTTAGAGAAATGAAGGATGTTGTTAAACAAGAAGTCCTACCAAGCAAGGAAGAACCAAAGAAAATAGAGTTTGATTTAAAGGATGATGAATTAGACTCTAGAGAAGAACAGGAACCAGAAAAAGAAGATCCTCATTCCAGTACTGAGGAGATCGGTTCAAGAAAGAAGGCTACCAAAAAGGTATACTCCATATGATTTATGTTCAAATTTTTATTTATCTATTACTGATGATGATCCTAGAACTATCAGAGAGGATATGGATTCATAGGATGGAAAGATATGGAAAAAGGCCATGTATGAAGAAATGGTGTCCTTGTATAAGAATGAGGCTTGGGATCTAGTGGAGTTTCTTACTGGAAGAAATCCCATTGTTATAAAATGGGTATTTAAAAGGAAGTTGAATGGAAAAGGAAAATTGGAGAAATAAAAAGCTCAGTTAGTAGAAAACGGTTATTCCCAAGTTGAGGGAATTGATCTTGGTGAGATTTTTTCTCCTGTTGCAAAGTTAAATTCTATAATATTTATGTTATCTCTTGTTGTTGCATTTCATTTTGAAGTAGAACAGATGGATGTCAAGACAACATTCCTACATGGGGATTTGGAAGAATAACTATATATATATGAAGCAGTGAGAAGGCTTTGTTGTGAAGGGAAAGAAGGAGTTGGTATGCAATCTGAAAAAGTTCATGTATGGTTTAAAACAATCACCAAGGATGTGGTATCAAAAATTTTATACTTATATGTTGGACTTGGATTCACTAGAAGAAAAGAGCATCACTGTGTGTATTTTAAATTAATTGGTGATCATTTGATTATTTGGTCTTGTATGTGGATTCCATGTTGTTGATAGGAAACAACAAGGAGATTATTCAGGATGTGAAAACTCAGTTGTCCTGTAAATTTGACATGAAGGATCTCGGTGCTTCAAATTTAATTTTGGGCATGGAAATTAAAAAAGATCGGAAAAAGAGGAAACTCTTGTTAAATCAAAGAAAATATGTCGAGACAATATTGCAGAGGTTTAATATGCAGGAATGTTAACCGGTTAAGGTCCCTATTCCTGTTGGTGTAAATTTATCTATGAATCAATGTCCTGAGACACAAGAAGAGGAGAACATGTATCATGTTCCATATGAGAGTGCAGTTGGTAGTTTGATGTATGCAATGGTTTGTACTAGATCGTACATTTCACATGCAGTGGGAGTTTTGAGCAGGTATATGTCAAAACTAGGGAAGGAGCATTGGACAGTAGTAAAAATGGTTTTCGGGTATTTGTGTGGAACTAATAGCTATGGCTTGTGCTACCAAGGAAGACCAGGATTGGACAGAGTGTTGTACATACATGGATTTCTGGATGTAGAAATGGCTTGAGATATGGATCGTAGGATATCTACAAGTGGGTGTGTGTTTAACGTATTTGGAGGAGCAATCAGTTGGATGAGAAAAAGGCATGCTATAGTGGAACTTTCAACTACATAACCTGAATACATGGTAGTCACTCATGAAAGTAAGGAAGCATTATGGTTACAAATATGTGTTTAGGTATTGGGTTAGTACAGCCTGTTGTAAGGATAGATTGTGACAGTCAGAGCATAATTTTTCTGGTGAAGAACTCGACTTATCATTCAAAGATAAAGCATATTGATATTCAATATAACTTTATGAGAGACATGGTTGAAGAAAAGAAAGTGATGTTGATGAAGGTGGACACTTTGAAGAATCTTTCAGCTTCATTAACAAAATATGCGAGCACTAAGAAGTTCTCTTGGTGTAGAGGATCCATGGGAATTGCTTCCCTAGATTATTGACTATGTAACCCCATGTATGAAAAGAAAAAAACAAGTGGGAGAATGTTGGGTATATGTAATATTCTTTGACTCACGAAACGTGTCACATTTTTGCCTCATTTTTTGTGCCCATTGTTGGGAGGTTTTCAGCACATGATTTTTGCCAATGGTTTTTAGATTTCAGTTAAGGAATTAGGGTCGTTGACTAATCCAGTTCATTGGGTTATGGATTTGGATGTCATTGGATCCTATATGTATATTGTATTGTAAACAATGTATCACTATGAATGAATATAGAATATGTTGGTTTTCCCAGTTTGGGTTTCCAGGGGAAAAACCTTTGTGTAATGTGTGTATTTTCCATTGTATATTTTTTGTTATTTTACTGAAAAGATGTTTACAGTAAATATTGTACAAGGTTAAAATCTACAAAAACGTGAGTCCCCTGATCGCTCATAAGTACTTTAGGACACCCAAAACTTGTAACAATGTTCTCAAACAAGAAATATGTGGCAATATGCGTGCTACAATATGAAATTGGTTCTTCCTTTACCCATATTTTCAATTAGTCTATCACGGTAATTATATGCCTAGATCATGTTCTCCACACCGGTGGATTAATTGGTCTGACAAAATTCACTTCCCATTTTTCAAATTCCTATAAGGTGACTTGCATGTTCAAAGGCATCTCAACCCTTCCAATTCATAAATTATTATAGACAACGGTCCCGCTTTTATTTCTGCTAAGTTGACTCAGATTCCAAGCAAGTTGGGAGTCAAACATTCCACCTCCTCATATTATTACCCTCAAGGAAATGGGCAAGCTGAGTCTACTAATAAAAATATGGTTAGGATCATCAAGAGGCTCATTGAAGATAAGCCTTGTCAATGGCACACCCTCCTTACTTACGCCCTTTGGGAAGATCTCACTACTACCAAGGAAAGAATAGTTTGCACTCCCTTTCATGTTGTTTATGTTCAAGAAGTTATTTTTCCTACTGAACTGGAAATTTTTTCTCTACGACTGATACTACAGATCAAAGAATTAAATTCTTCCAATGTCCCTCAAAGGGTAAATGCATTGTTATCTTTAGAGGAACAAAGAATGTTTTCCTTGGAAAACATAAAGAGACGATGGAAAACCATGAAGAAATATTTCAACAAAAGCACAAAAGTTGTTAGGTTTAAAGTAAATAAGAAAGTCTTGCTTTGGGATTCATCCCATGCTGACAGAGGAAGACATTCGAAGTTTCAAAAATTATGGATGGGTCCTTTTAAAATCGCTTTTGTCCTGAGTGCAAATTATTATCTTCTAAAGGACCTAGAAGAGTGATTATTTTCCAATAGTACCAACAGTTCCCACTCGAAACACTATGTGGAACTAGTTTGTAGGTTGAACGTTGCATGAAATTCATTGTTGTATTATATTTTTATGTTTCATTGCTTTGATTTTGCCTCGTTGTTTTTCTTTTTATCTTGTTTTGTTTCCACAATTCTTCTTTTATTGTTTTCCTTTTTTGTTTATCATAAATAAACTTTGGATCAGTTTCTCCACAACGATGATATTATGTAAGTATTGTTGGTCAATAAAAATCAAGTTACACATCTGTCATGATGTCCCCCTTGTAGACATCACTAAAATTTCTCTTTATTTCCAATATTGTTGTTAGATAGATAATTGTATTTTCATCCCTACTTTTTTCTTTCCCTTTCTTCCCTCCACCCTAAGATTCAAGAAGAGCACACCAGAAATTTTTCTCCTTTAAACAATAAACTCTTTCACTATGACCAATCAAATGTTATGCATACAAGAATAAACCCCTCATACGTAACACTTTCCATGAGCTATTCCCAAAGTCCTGGATCATTTTTCCCTTTAACCGCCTCACTCCCCTTGTTGCATAATCATTTTGGTAGATAATTCTTTGATATACGGTTCACTGGGTCTGCAAAACCGGACATTTTGAGTTCTTAATCTGTCGGAAACAGATTTCCCTGTGGAGTCACCAGTTTGTTGATGCTTAAAAATGCAATGATGAATGTTATGCTCGCAAATGATTACCAAGATTTATTATTTGTCGATATTAATAATATACTAGTAGGTGGGACACCCTTTCTATACTCATTGGAATATGGTTGATAAGCAATGCTTGTATTTTTCCTGTCTATGTGATGGTAGGAACACGGTTCTCTACAATTCATTTTTCTTCAGGTCGTGGTTTAAACTATTATGGTAATATGTGTTGGTTGGATGATTAAAACATGGAGTTGATTTGTGGTTGAAGAGTATTCGTATATGCATTCCCTATCATTCTATAATTTTTCACTAACTACACTCCCTCCATATTTCCCATGAACTCTATCACCCCCTGTTCACATGGCAATTAATGAATGGTTTGTTATGGATGAATTTGCATGTATCTCGTGTCAATTTTTGAGCCAAATTTTGATTCATGTAAGCAGAGTGTCATGTATGGTTTATTAAGAGATTCATTACTGATGAACTGCAGCTACAGGATGATATTTTTCAGTAGATGCAGCAATGGTCAAAATAACATAGGTGGGGGAAATTGGAATCGAGGCCATAGGAGGCTTAGATTTTCTATCCATTTTGACATTGATCCTCAAGAATTGAACCAGTTTTTCCAAGATAGGTTCTTTAATTGGGTTGGCCATGGAATAATGCACCCTTGACCAGAAACACCCCCTTTTTAGCCTCCTCAGAACATCCCTAGCATTATTGTTCCTCCACATGTGTCCTTGCAGCCTGAAGTCCCCGCAAATGATGGTTGGAAAGAGATCATCAACCATCCTATCTCTCACCATCATGGTTAGCCCACTATGTCATTTCCTTTTCCACCACGTGTCAATCCCAATATCCAAATTTTTCGTGTAGTTTCGCCAGTTCAATCTTCACATGCCATTAAGATATTAAAAATTGATATTCCCCAACATTTGCAAGACAAGGGAAAAGTTGTTGCCTCCTCTTCTTCTCCCTCCAATGATTCCTCAAAATCTGTGTCTTCCCGCATGCATTTGACGGATGATTGTTCCCATGTGATCAGTAAGATACAGCCCCAAGGGTCCAATCAACCATGGGATACTTCTGAGAAGTCTAAGGGAAACAACAATGAAGAAAGGAAAATTGACTCACAAAGTGGCAAATATGGTTTTTAGATTATGGTTTTTTATGATTTCAGTTGATGAAGACAGTGCTTAGTGTTTTCAGTATTTTTGGACAGCAAGCTATGTTTTGATATTTTGTGGATAATGTGGACATATGTATTATTTTTGGATATGATATAAATTATTCCTGATATTTAAATATCCAGTTTGAAAGATATTAAAGGGAGTTACAAGGGTGGAATATGGTTAAAATGATTAATTTTTTTTGTCTTATATTTCATGAGTAAAAAGGAAAAAATAATGAGAGTCACAAGGGGTCCCACCTATGTAGTTATTATTAATTAAGACCCTTAACTATATTATTATTATTTATTTCTCCTAAACTAATCAGTTAAGTTAAATTAACTTAACTAAAGAAAGTAGTTGAACTACTTCAACCTATTTGGAAAGAATAAAAGTTGAATGAGAAGAAGATACAAAAAGGAGAATAGAAGGAGAAAAGCAAGACTAAGGTTTGCTCTTTAGTTACATGAGATAGTTTTAGTTTTCATTCATTTCTGAGTTTAGTCAAAGCCTAATTCTCTTCTTGACAGCAGGGTCTTATTGTATACAACAAGGTTCAATATTGAACCATATTTTTCAAACGCTTGTTTTAGAGGTGTTGATCAATCGTTGATAGTTTGTGTATTCTTGTTTGTTTGTGAATCAAGTTTCATGGTTGATAAAGGATATCTTGCAGATTCAAATTGGCAAGAGTTTGTGGCAATTTGATCTAGATTATTAATTTCAATTTTATTTTACTATCGGAGTCTTTTGTATGGTGTTCATCGAAGATCTCTAAATCAGACTTTGGTCCATGCCCTCGCAGGGGTTTTGTAAAGAGAAGACATTTTTTATATCTCAGAGTGAAATAAAATCAGATTGTCGTTTTGTCTCATATATGTGTATTTGTGACTTGGTTACATTTCACTTTTTGATCTCCAAGTTTACTTAATCGTAAATCTGTTTATATTCCAGAAGTTGTTTTATTTTAAGTTTTTGCAACATATTTAAAAAATAAATCAGCCTTAGTCCTTGTAATTAATACTTGTGGATTGAGAGAATATTTTGAGGCTATAAACATCGGGTGACATTCCCAATTATCTCGTCCTAGCCAGGAAATATCTAAAAATTATTGAGTAAGGTAATTCATACCTTTTCCTCAACATTTATATGGCGACCATACTGGGGAGATCTTCCATATCTCTCTGGTTGATTGTATTCATAATTATCATTGAATATCTCATCTTTGTTTTCATTCTTTGACTATTTTTTTTTCCTCGTGACAGTACCTTCTACAAGGCAGCCTAATATAGAGTACGGTCTTAAAGACCAAACTAGCATTGCCTTAACTTTATTTGATACCATCTTGGAAAATGCTAATACTTGATTTGATCTTGAACGCTCGTGGGAGATAATTGACAAAGACATAAGTATTCATGAACATTGGGAGGCCAGACAAAGGCAGCCTAGGAATTAGTTGTAGCCCTCTTTTTCCTAAAGTTTTGGTTTTGTTTTTCATGTCTTAAAATCCTCGCATCTCTAGGAGAAGAAGAGGATTGTCTCCTGAAACCACTCCTGTCATTGAAATAGGAAGAAGGAAAGTTGTTATGTCAACCCAACAAGGTACTCTAAGGGGAAATTTTTCTGATTTGGCTAGTTCACCTTTCTAACCCACACCCATCATCTACAACATGGCATCTGCAAGTGGCTCTGGTGGTACTAGAGGTGCCTCGTCGTTCCAACCTTCAGTGTCATCAGTAATTGGTAGTTTGTATAGCCATCAGGTTCTTGTCTAATCTACTACCAACCCTGCCAAGATCATCAAGAAGTATGGGATTTTCCAATTCAAGGAATATTCTACTACCACCCCATGGCATGTATCCTCTCCCTTGAACCTAGCACCTGCTACTCGTCTTTTACCAAAATTTAAAGATCATCTACCTAGTTTTTCCAGAAATAATATCGTCACTACAAACGACCACTTGGTAGCATTCTCTAATTCTTGTCACAATATAGGAGATAATGATAATGATACTTGCATGTGCATATTTTTCAACTCTCTTGAATGGAAAGTAGTGGAATATTTTTCGATCTCCCTCCCAAAATACTTTCCACTTGGGAAGAGTTAGTTTACTAGTTTAAGTCCACTTATGGGCAGTATAAGAGCCCAACCGAACAATTGTGGGAATATTATAACATTGCATACAAGGACGGTGAGACTATTAAGTCTTTCAACCTTCATTTCACCAATTTGTATAATCAAATTCTCGAACTTATTCGCCCCCATAACCAAGCTAATTTTATGCATTACTATAATTATCTACCCTCCCCCTATCGGCATAGGCTTGAAGAAAAGGCTATTGATAACCTTGGTTCTACCCTGCATACTTGTCTAGAATATGAAGAATAGCTAAAAATAACATATCTCCCCAAAGGGGACTCGGTTAAACAAAAGGACATGTCTGCCCTCATACAAATTGTATAGGATATGAACAATCGGATGATGGCATACGAGCGAAAGGTAAATTTCCCTTCACTTACTTCTGGGGCATCATCTTCTTCTTCACCACCTTTTAGGAATACCAATGAAAACAAATTCCATCCCAAAGCCATCATGTCTTGCAGTTGGTGTAAATTTTGTGGGGAAAATCATGAGAAAAGTACTTGTGAGGTAAAGAAGAGTGTCAAAGATAAATTATTTGGAAAAAAAACCTGAAACCACCATTTTTTCTCTATATTGGGCAGAACCGGAAGATGTCATGATCATAAACACTAGGAATAAATCCTATGCTCCAAAAGGAAAATACGATCCCCCTCGTACTTCTTCTAGTCCAAGCTCATATTCACAAGGTTCCATTGTATAGGCTACCAAGACTCATGACATTCAAGGAGTTTCCTCCCCTCCTCCCTCTTCCAAATATAACATTCTCAACCAATTGGATAATATCAAGGTCAATGCTACTCTTTTGGACATGGTTGTTATTCCTGAACAACAAAATCATCTCAAAAATTTTATGCAAGGACAAGCTTCCACCATAGCCAATCTTTTTGAAGAGGCTAAAAAGGAGGATTCTATTGTAAATATAGTAGGTGTAAATAACTTTAGACACCCTGTTAAAAACCCTCCATTTTTCATTTCTGTAAAAATTATGGATAAAATTGCCCATTGTTTCCTAATTGATGGCAGTTTGGGCCCAAGCGTAATGTCGAAAATTATTATGGAAGAGCTAGGACTATCATGTACTAATGAAAATTCTAGAAGCATGCTCTCATATAACAGTCTACAATAGTTGACTATAGGTGAAATCAAAGACATGATTTTGGTTTTGTGTGCGCATCTTGAAATAAAGACAACCCTCAACATCTAGGTATATGACATGCTAGTAAGTAAATATTCTATCATCTTAGGAAGAGACAGGCAAGCCTTGATAGATGGATATCTTTCTCTTGACAGAACACACTTATCCGTTCCTCGGAATGGAAAGAATATCATAGTCATGAGGGAAGGAAGAATCTCACCATACATAGAGAGTTTTCCACAACCTAACGTAAACTATTTTGAGGAAGACTTAGGAGTGTACTCCATCTTTGCGGATGAGGGTGACACTGCCCCAAAACAAATTGACCTGGAGGATGGTATGTGGCACATGCACTTTGATGGCTCATGCTCCAATGAAGGTAATGGAGATAGAATTATCTTATACTCACATATAAGTAAAATTCACAACGTTTCTTATAGACTCAAATTTCCTTGCACGGATAACATTATCGAGTTTGAAGCATTATTGCTAGGCATTGAAAATGCTTATAATTTAGGTTGTGGGCACCTTAAAGTTTTTGGGGACTATGAACATGTTGTAAAACTTGTACGTAAAATATACTCCCCTAACAATAAGTTGATGAAACGCTACACCCGAGATGTTTGGATTCTTATCTCAAACTTATTATCATTTAACATCACTCATGTTAAAAAAGGAACTTAATTCAATGGTTGATAGGTTAGTTGTGTTTGCATCATCTCCTACTTGGAAACTTTTGCCTCAAAGACCTGATTGTAATTTTCAATATTTATATTGTCCTTGTATTCCTGACAATGTAGAGTCATGGCAGGTCTTCCCTAGTGATGAAGGAATTTATGCTTTCATACAAAATGAACCATTTAAGCCCAAGGATATTATATCCATGGAAAACAACAAAACTTTGAAAGGCTTGACTCCTCTAGAAAGTTCATTTTCATCGAGTGATGTAGGAAACAAAGAAACACATAAAGAAGAGGAGTCAAAAAGGAAAGTGGTCAAACCATTTCCTTAAACATTGGAACACCCGATTCCCCTAAGAATTTTAAGATAGGTGCCCAATGTATTGATGAAGAAAAACTRAAATTCACTAATTTACTTCATGAATTTCAAGATGTTTTTGCTTGGTCATATGAGGATATTCATGGTTTTGATCCTTCTCTCATACAACATGCCATTCCTATCAAGGAAGGGATAAAACCAGTTAGGAAAAAACAAATACACAYTAACCCTGCACTTGAAGCTACTATCAGGAAGGAATTGGAAAAACTTTTGAAAGATGGTATAATTTTCACGGTTAAGTATTCGGAGTGGGTCTCAAATTTGGTCCTCGTTCGGAAGACAACTGATCAGATTTGATTGTGCATTGATTTACACGCATTGAATAGAGCGAGCATAAAATACCATTTTCCTCTCCCTAACATGGAAATGATTTTGCAGCAAGTTTTAGGGTCACAAATGATGTCCTTACTTGATAGTTTCTCTGGTTATAATCAAATCAAGGTAAAAAGGACTGATAGGTACAAAACCACTTTCACTACACGTTGGGGCACATTTTCTTATGAATGCATGCCTTTTGTCTTATCTAATGCAGGTGTCACTTTCCAAAGAGATATGCAAATAGATTTTGATGATATGATCAGTAAGATTATCCAGTTTTATCTTGATGACTTGATTGTTTATTCAAAAAACTAGTTGGATCATTTTGGCCATCTTAGAAAAGTTCTCATGCGATGCATAAAGCTCGGTGTTTCTTTAAATCCTTCTAAATATATTTTTGGTGTTACCAAGGGTAAGATCCTTGGGCATATTGTTTGTGATTCAGGAATAAGCATGTATCCCGAAAGGATCGTTGCTATTATGAACCTTCTTGCCCTCGCTTCCAAAAAGGCGGTTCAGGCCTTTATGGGCATTATCAACTTTGTCCATAGATTTGTTCCTGATTTTTCTTTAATGGCCAAACCAATTCATAATATTCTAAGGCAATATCGCTCCTTTTCTTGGACTAAAGACATCGAAAATGATTTTGTAAGGATTAAGAAAGAAATTAGTTCTGCACCGGTTTTGGAGAAACCTGACTTTGAAAAATATTTTATCGTATACACTAATGCCACTTAGGAAGCAATTTTTGCTTTTCTCCTACAATGTGATTACCAGAATAACGAAAAAACAGTAGCTTACATGAGTCAAATCTTATCAGATGATGAATTTAAATATTCTTATATCGAAAAACATGTTTTTTCTCTGGTTAAAGCTGTGGAGAAATTTTTCCATTTTATTCTAGGCAAGAACAAACAGGTAAAAGTACCTTTGCCTACTGTCAAATTTTTTCTTCTGCAAACTTATCTTTCAGGAAATCTTGCACATTGTCTTGCCAAGATTCAGGAGCATGATTTAACCATCATGATTTTGAAAACAAATAAGGGACGAGACTTATCCCTTCACTTGGCTCAACATGTTGAAGCAAGTGAAGAAATTGATGAACAAGATAATCCTCTTTCAGTACTATTTTACATTGAGAGTCAAACCCTTCCCATAGTTGAACATCCCTGGTATAAAAATCTCGTGTATTACTTGCTATATCATAAATGCCAAGATGATTTAGATACTCATCAAAGGAGAAGTCTATGTCTTGAATCTTCCAGATATATTATTTTAGGAGACTTTTTGTTTAGAAGATATGTTGATGGCATATTACTTCAATCTATAAATAATGAGGAAGCACAGAAATTATTACAGGAAACTCATGGATCTTCAAATTCTGTTATTCATGTAGGTGGTCACTTTTCTATGAAAACAACTGCTTTTAAAATCATCAGAAAAGGTTATTATTGGCCCTCAATTTTTTGAGATTATTATAACTTTTCAATATTTTGTGACAAGTGCCAAAAAATCGTTGGGAAATAATGCCTTCTTTCCATGCCTTTTCAACCTGTCCTCCTTGATTTTCCTTTTTCGAAATGGGGTCTGGACTTTATCAGTCCTATTAACCCTCCATCTTCAGCAGGGAATATTTTTATCTTGACAGCCACAGATTATTTCACTAAATGGACTGAAGTTGTCCCACTTAAACACTCACAGGATGAATAGGTTATTTCTTTCCTTGAAACGAATATTTTCTCCAAATTTGGAATTCCTTAAGAAATTATTATAGACAACGGTCCCACTTTTATTTCTGCTAAGATGACTCAGTTTCTAAGAAATTTGGGAGTCAAACATTTCACCTCATCATCTTATTACCCTCAAGGAAATGGGTGAGCCGAGTCTACTAATAAAAATATGGTTAGAATCATAAAGAGGCTCATTGAAGATAATCCTCATCAATGGCACACCCTCCTCACTTACGCCCTTTGGGCAGATTGCACTACTACCAAGGTAATCACAGGTTGCACTCCCTTTCATCTTGTCTATGGTCAAGAATTTTTTTTTCCTACTGAACTGGAACTTTCTTCTCTACGGTTGATGCATCATATTAAAGAATTAAATTCTTCTAACGTCTCTCAAAGGGTAAATTCATTGTTAGATTTAGAGGAACAAAGAATGTTTTCCTTGGAAAATATAAAGAGACGACAAAAAACCATCAAGAAATATTTCAATAAAAGCACAAAAGTTGTTAGGTTTAAAGTAAATCAGAAAGTCTTTCTTTGGGATTCAGCCCATGCTAACAAAGGAAGACATTCAAATTTTCAAAAATTATGGCTGGGTCCTTTTAAAATCGCTTTTGTCCTGGGCACAAATTCTTATGTTTTAAAAGACTTGGAAGAGCGATTATTTTCCTATAGTACCAATGGTTCCCACTTGAAACATTATGTGGAACCAATTTGAAGGTTGAATGATGCATGAAATTCACTGTTGTATTATAGTTTTTTGTTTCGCTTCTTTGATTTTTCCTCTTTTTTTTATTTTTCTGTTGTTTCGTTTCCACAGTTTTTCTTTTATTGTTTTCCTTTTTTGTTTATCAGAAATAAACTTTGGATCAGTTTCGCCACAACGATGTTATTTTGTATGTATTGTTGGTCAATAACAATCAAGTTACACAGCTATCATGATGTCCCCCTTGTATACATCACTGAAATTTCTCTCTACTTCCAGTACTGTTGTTAGATAGATAATTGGATTTTCATCCCTACTTTCTTCTTTCCCTTTCTTCCCTCCACCCTTAGATTCAAGAAGAGAACACCAAAAAAAATTCTCCTTTAAACAATAAACACTTTTACTATGACCAACCGAATGTTATGCATAAAATAAATAACCCCTCATATGTAACACTTTCCATGAGCTATTCCCAAAGTCCCGGATCATTTTTCGCTTAAACCGCCTCACTCCCCCTGTTGCATAATCATTTTGGTAAATAATTCTTTGATCTAGGGTTCACTTGGTCTGCAAAACCGGACATTCTGAGTTCTTAATCTGTTGCAAACATATTTCCCTGTGGATTCGCCAGTTTGTTGACACTTAAAAATGTAATGATGAATGCTATGCTCGCAAATGATTTCCAAGCTTTATTATTTATCTATATTAATAATATACTAGTAGGTGGACCCCCTTCTTATACTCATTGGAATATGGTGGATAAGTAGCACTTATATTTTTCCTATCTATGTGATGGTAGAAACATGGTTCTCTACAGTTCATTTTGCTTCGGGTCATGGTTTAAAATGTTATGGTAATATGTGTTGGTTGGATGATTAAAACATGGAGATGAGTGGTTTGGATGATCTCTCATAAAAGATGATAATGTTTCCCTTTTGAATAAAATAATTATACTCCTAGTTCTAATGTTTTGTATTGTTCATGACAAAGGTTGGGTGCTTTTGACCCTTGCTACTATGGTTATTCTCATTGTTTGAGTTTCATAATGGGTTGTGCTCCTAGCACATTGTCTTTTGAAGGAATTTGATATTGGCAAGGGGTGGCACACTTTGCAAAAGTGAAATGGCAATTTTGGGTTTTTGGTTGATTAATGGTGTAGTGGTATGGTGAGTTGGCTAGTGGGCTTGGCTCGTACTAGGAATTGAATGAACATCTGAGTGGAGAAGTGATGTGCATTAAATGCGCGTCACTCAAAATCCCCTCGAGCTTGTCACCCTAGTCATTCTTGCATTTTTTTGGCTCTGGTAGTTGTTGTTACTCCGCCTTGCCCGGTCGTGGAGGAAGTATACAGTCTTGTTTCTTCTCCTCATGTTGACTTTTACAGGTGTGGGTTTTCTTACTCTTCCATCCATGATATTTTATTTGACTTTGAATCAAATGTTGCCTCTGGTTGCTCGTGGTCTGTGTGATTCTCAAGTTGTTATGATATTTTGGAACTGTTTGCTATGGTTTCATTTTTGGTTTTCTGTGGTGATCATTCTGAGACTATTGGATCTTAAAGATTGGTCACATGGTCCTTGTTGTGGGTAATCGTTCGCAGGGAATTGTTAAGTAAAGGTTGCAGTGAAGCCTACTTTGGCATGGTTTTGTTTAGTCCCTCTATTGAAATTGGTTATCACAGTCTACCTAAACTCTGGGTTGGGTGAATATCCCACCTATATCTTGACATTACTAGTCTCTGTGACCAAGTATGCCCACACCATGTTCAACTATGTGGATTTTTATGTGAACTATGATGAAAGGTTGGAGCATTTCATGCCTTGCCTTGGAAAAAACATGAGTTGTTAGATTTCTTGCTATGATCTCACCGACATTGTTGCCTGGTAAATGTTATACAGCATAATGGCATTGCTACCCAGAAGTTGATGAGATCATTATTCACGATTTTTGGTTGGGCATGGGTTTATATTTGGTCTTTGTTATGCAGTGTTGTTAAAAGGGGTTGGCTTCAATTGTTTTTCTTTTAGCAGTTGCAGTGTGTTGTTGGAGACCCATACAGTTGAGGGAAATGTTGCGTGTTTTTATTCAAGTGGTAAATTATGATAGGGAACCTATGGAATAAGTTGTTTGTGCCATTCATCTGCCAAAATCTCTAGTTGAACCGATTGTTCTTACCTTCCACTTGGTGTCTTAAACCCTGAATATTACTTTGAGATCGTATTTACTCTAGTTTGAAGGGGATGGGAGCGCGGTGCTTTCCCAGTTACTTGGGCACGATTTTGTTTGGTCTCTTCTTTGGTAATTCTGGAAGAGATCCATACTCACCCATTCATTTGAAGCTTGTGTTCAAAATATTGAATTTTTTTGGGTTCAATCATTATGTTGATTGTATAAAAGGAACACATGTGTTCAAAATGTTTGAGGCCCGAATAAGAGTGATAAGGTCCAAATTAATCACATTGAACAGTGTTTAAATAAATGATGGATATGAGTTGTTGTAAACATTGTGTGTGTCCCTGTTGGTTTTAAAGATTAAGTATTGGAGTTAATGTTATGGTCATGGCTCAAATGCTATTGTTGTTTCCTATATAAATTATGATGTTGTCCGTTGTGAATGTCATATTATGATAATGTGGATACAATAGTTACTATAATTAAATATTTCTGGGCATGCAGATTATTGTGTAAATAATTCGAAAGCTAGCAAGAAAATTTGTCAAAGAAAGTATCATTTTGAATTATTGTTTTGGAAAAGGAACATTGTTAAACTTTGAAGGTCTGGATAGAGATATGTTTTGATTGTGTTTAAGATAGCATGTTTTGATTTGTTTCACTTGAAAAATATCCATATTGTTTCCCTATCATTCTACCATTTTTTGCTAATTACATTCCCCTCAAAATCCCAATTTCACTTATTGCATCCATGTTCTGTGATATAAATTTAAAAAGAAACAGTCTGTGTAGAATTGACAAAAGGGATAGCATAGCAAGGGTTGGTGAAGGATATTTCGATATTTGATTACACAATTAAATTGTTTGATTAATTGTTGAATAGTATTTGTATATGCATTCCCTATCATTCTATCATTTTTTGCTAACTACACTCCCTCCATATTTCCCACGAACCTTATCACCCCTTATTCACATGGAAATTAATGAATGGTTTGTTATGGATGGATTTGCATGTATATCGTGTCAATTTTTTAGCAAACTTTTGATTCATGTAAGAAGAGTGTCATGTATGGTTTATTAAGAGCTTCATTACTGACGAACTCTTTATACAGGATGAGATTTTTCAGTAGAGGCAGCAATGGCCGAAATAATAGAGGCAGGGGAAATTACAATCAATGCCATAGGAGGCCTAGATGTTCTATCCATTTTGACGTTGATCCTCAAGAATTGAACCGATTGTTCCAAGTTGAGTTCTTTAATTGGGTCTGCCATGGAATAATGCACCCTCGACCAGAAAGACCCCCTTTTTAGCCTCCTTAGAACATCCCTGGCATTCCCATTACTCCACATTTGTCCTTGCAAATTGAATTCCCCGCAAATGATGGTTGGCAAGAGATCGTCAACCATCTTGTCTCTCACCATCGTGGTTGTCCCACTATGTCATTGCCTTTGTCACCACCTATCAATCCCAATGTCTATATTGTTGGTGTTTTTTTTCCAGTTCAATCTTCACATGCCAGTAAGAGATTAAAAATTCATATTCCCCAACCTGTGCAAAACAAGTGAAAAGCAGTTTCCTCCTCTTCTTCTCCCTCTAATGATTCCTCGAAATTTGTGTCTTCCCTCATGCATTTAAAGTATTAATGTTCCCATGTGATCATCGAGATACATCCCCAAGGGTCCAATCAAACACGGGCTACTTCTGAGAAGTCTAAGGGAAACAACAGTGAAAAAAGGAAAATTGCCTCACAAAGTGGCAAATATGGTTTTTAGATTTATGTTTTTTTATGATTTTAGTTGATGAAGACAGTGCTTAGTGGTTTTCAGTATTTTTGGACAGCAAGCTCTATTTTGATATTTTTTGGATAATGTGGACATATATATTCTTTTTGGATATGATATAAATTATTTCTGATATTTAAATATCCAGTTTGAAAGATATTAAAGGCAGTTACAAGGGTGGCATATGGTCAAAATGATTATTTTTTTGTATTATATTTCATGAGTTAAAAGGGAAAAATGACGGGAGTCACAAGGGGTCCCACCTACCTAGTTATTATTAATTAAGACCCTTAACTATATTATTATTATTTATTTATCCTAAACTAATTAGTTAAGTTAAATCAACTTAAATAAAGAAATTAGTTGAACTACTTCAACTTATTTGGAAAGAATAAAAGTTGAATGAGAAGAAGAGACAAAAAGGAGAATAGAAGGAGAAAGGCAAGACTAAGGTTTTCTCTTTAGTTACATGAGATAATTTCAGTTTTCATTCATTTTTTAGTTTATTCAAAGCCTAATTCTCTTCTTGAAAATAGGTTCTTATTGTAGACAGTAAGGTTCAAGACTGAACCATATTTTTCAGAGGCTTGTTTTAGAGGTGTTGATCCATCCTTGATAGTCTATGTATTCTTGTATGTTTGTGAATTAAGTTTCATGGATGATAAAGGATATATTGCAGAGTCAAATTGGCAGCAGTTTGTGGCAAGCTGATCCAAATTATAATTTCAGTTTTATTTTACTTTCAAATTATGGTGTCCATCGAAGATCTCTAAATCAAACTTTGGTCCATGCCCTCACAGGGGTTTTGTAAAGAGAAGACATTTTTTATATCTCAAAGTGAAATAAAATCAGATTGTTGTTCTTTCTCATATATGTATATTTGTGACTTGGTTACATTTCACTTTTTGATATCCATGTTTAATTAATCGTAAATCTGTGTATATTCCAAAAGTTTTTTTATTTTGTTTTTTTGCAACATATTTAAAAAATAAATCAACCTCAATCCTTGTAATTAATACTTGCAGATTGAGAGAATATTTTGAGGCTATAAACACTGGGTGACATTCCCAATTATCTTGTCCTAGCCAGGAAAGATCTGAAAATGATTGAGTAAGGTAATTCATACATTTTCCTGAACACTGACAATCTCTCGATTGGTATTATCTTATGTTGGTTAGAAAGTGTCAACTAAACAATTGACCAAACTAGCTTTGGTTTCCCCATCATCTCCCATGTATGTCTTAGAATAACATTGACATTTGATCCTAAATCTAAGATGAAATTTTCCATGTCATATTCTCATATCTGCGCACTTAATATGAACTCTTTGTTCGTCCGCTTCTTGCGCAAGACTTGGTTTATTGTTTTCTGCGCCATAGGTACTTATTTATCTTGTGTACATTGATCAATCATTCTACGCATTGCATCCAGTGTTGCTTCATCCTACATCAACTATAAAAAACTCTTTAGAAAGTCTTTCAAACTATTTACCTTTTCGACTGGCCTTTCTAGAGTAGTGTGATCATAAAATGACGACATATCATATATTGGTGGTGTCTTTGGCGTTGATGTTATCCATTCAAGTCCTAGTATCTCCTTCCTTGCTTGCTAATAGATTTATTTTTATTTCATCGGATTGAATGTTGGCATGGGCTCAACTTCTTTCCTTATCCATTATTCATCTCCCTTTCCCTTCTTTGTCGCATCTGGTCCGGTTTTTGTTCCACTGTGCGTAACAGTTGCTACCCTGGGATGATCATCACGTCCTCAGGGACTATCATCTGCAGGTTCTAGTTCTAATTCTAATTTTTTTTTTATTCCCTCTCACCTACCACTTCTCTATAAATTGAGGACAGTCCTCTATCGCATGATCCAAGGCTCTGCAATACGTGCACTTTTTTAAAGGGTTCAGGAAATCTCTCGCTAAATGTCCTGGTTGATTGCAGTTATAAAATATTATCGCTCCTCTTCCTCCTCGACCAAATCCTCCACTTCCTCAACCTCTGTCGAATCCTCCACATCCAACTTGATTAAATCCTCTTGGAGTGTTGTACTATGGAGCTCCTCCTTCTGCTGCGACATTTTATTCCTGGATTATGTACACGTATGAAGTGCACTCTCCCATTAAGTCAAATGCATGCCAGTCTTTTTCATCGTGTCCTACTGATTTGAAAAAATTACAGAATAAATTTCTTGGTGTACTCTAATACTTCTGCAGTAAGGGACAAGTAGTCATATGATGTCCCTGTGTCTTACATATCTCGCAATACCCTACTCCTCCTGCCAATTGGTTTGGTGCTTTAGTGGCCATGTACTGCTTGAATACTGGACATTTTTCCTTTCGATGTCCTTATGTCTTACATGTTATACACCAAACATGTTCACACTTTTCCTTTTCCTTCGTTATCTTTGATAATTGAATTCTCAATGCAGCCAACTATGATTGTACATGTTCCATACATGTGCCATCTCCTATAGGAGATGCTTCCAATTTCATTGTGATTTCCAGCGCTTTTGGCTGTGACATGACCTTTTTTGTGTTAACGAACAATGAATGTGTGACAATAGACCTACTATAAACCATTCTCGATGCTACTCATTAGGAATCTAAAAGGTTAATCGACCCATCACATATCTAAATGTTTGGTCGTAATCCCACACTATCTCATTTTGTACTTGCTTAATTTTTTTTAATTCGGTGATATACTAAGATTCATATTTCAGCTTTCTGAATTCCTTCAATAACACTTGTCCAATCTCTGCCAAAGTTCTTGATTTTCCAACTGGTATAGTTGTTTGATACTTCATATACCATAGCAGGGCATGACCTATGAACATCATGGCCAATTGTGCAACACTCGTTGCCTTATTCTAAACATTCTTCGCAGTACAAATTGTGTCAAATAAAAACAAATTCTACTCAGGGTCCTCCGAACCCACTCTCTGAAACTCATGCATTCTTAGTGTATAATCTATCTATACCATTGTACTCAGTGTTGTACTTACCCTTGGTGATGTTGACTAAGTCTAGTTCGTTGCACTACTTCCATTATTCTAACTATTGCTCTGACTTCCTCCACTCACTAAAATTGCTCTTAAACAATTGTCGGTTCCTGCTTCAATTCTTAGTGATGCACAAGGGTCGTGGGTTCGACGTAGATTCTGATCTAAAATGGACTTCCATCTTTTGCTGGAAAATACTAAGGATATATTTCTTTCCTTTTCCTTTCTCTGTATGGTGTGATCTGAAGTATTGTGCAGGGGTCACTTTCCTCGAATTCTATGTGCTTGTTATGAGGAAATTATATCTATGGCTTGGGGTAAACCACAAAAGATGAAACGAAAACCATAAATCAACTCTAATCTCAAGTATGCTAGAAAAATGGAATGTTAACAAAAGGGAAGGCTAGAAACCTATCTTGTCCGGACATCCGAAGAAGATCGCGGTTGAGTTCACGATCCAATGCTTGATACCTGTAACTTGTTCTCAACATCCAAGATACACAAGCATATGGAAAGTATATGAAATTTTAGCATATAAAATAACATAATCCATTAAAATGTATAGCGAATATGCCCATGGAAAGTAATACAAATATTTGCAACATATAATTGGACGAGAAAAGAGTATTTCTATTAATGTAATCAGCAGTAGTACATAGGTGACAAGATTTTGTAATGACACATATCGGAACCGAGAAGCTAAGTCCCTCCACCTAGACCTTCACCACTTCAATCCTCCACAAAGCCAAGCTCACAAGTAGTAGGAGCAATTGAGATTCTCCTTCTCAAGATAGGAAGAGCTTGGGGGATGAAAAAACAAAGTTCAAAATTTCAAGGACAAAGGGATACAGACTCAATATGAAGTGAAAACTCTCCAGAGTGTCCTTGCTCTCTTTCTTCCTATTGATTAAAAGCTTGTATATGGCTCAATTTATAGCCTCTAAATGGACTTGAAGGTTTGGGTCAGAGCGTTTCCAGTATATGGAAGGTCAAGGATCATGGATATCATGACATGGCATGGAAACCCGAAATATATATATATTGTTTTTAGCACAAAACCCGATGTACATGGGTTGTAATGGAGCAATCTACATATACGTGAGTTGTCTAACTATGGCCCGCATATATGTACAAAAATTTTAATTTTTGACTTTGGAATGAGCAAAATGGGGGATTTGAGTCTGTAGAGGGAAAAGGAAGGCCATAAAAGTAAGACGCATGGAGTGTGGAAAAATTGTTATAAAATATGCCCCCTAATGTGTGAGGTCAGAGGAGAAATCGCAATGGCCAAAATACATTATAATTCCCAGAAGTGGAGTAATGAGGACCCAAATGGAAGAACTAGTCACCCGTGAGAATATTATAATTCATATCGACTCTGTACACATGGATTCCAATATGGATTACATTGCAAATCCATGTGGATATATAACTAATATTTGTTCATGGCCATGAATAGGCAATACAAAGCAGGTATATTCCATAGTCATAGTCTCGAACAAAAAACAGTGGAGTCCAGTCTAAAAATTAGTTTGTTAGCGTCAGAAGTCACTCTTGGATTGCAGCAGGAGTAAGCCTAAGGCCCATCAGTTTATGTCACTATTTGTTGATAAAGGGTGATGAACGGAAGTAAACTCAGAACAATATTGTTCTAACTCAGAAACTAGGCCAGGCATGCACAAGCATATCAGGTAGTAAGTTGTAATAAGAGTGAGTAGGAGGAAGACTTATATGAGGAAATGTGAAGGGTTGTTGTAGGCATCAGGCTTCCAACAGCCTGCAGAAGAAAACTTTGAACACAAGAACCTCTTATATTCAAAAGCGAAAACACTAAAATAACATAACAGAATTATAATAAATCATTTATCATAACATAGTCATGACGATTCATGTGAATCATTCAATCATGAACCATTTTAGTATGAGATTGAAACAAGATAAAAAAGAGATTTTTCTTACATTAAACAAGGAAATTCCATATACAGATACATATCCAGGAAAACCAGTGCTTCATTAAAACATTACAGTCAGGAGCTCTGCTCTACCATCCATGCTTACAGAAATACAAAAACTGAGTATATATACTCAGGGAAATTCACCACCTTCGTAGCAAGAAGGTAGCTGAGACATTAAAGTCCAATTTAGCATGTGCAGGCTCCTCAGTCAAACCTGGACGGAACTCCTTTGTCAGATGCCACCTTAACTCAGCATGGCTCTTGCAGTGGGACCTAAATACAAGGGTACCATGGGCTGATTGCTCCAAGCCTTTTCCACGCCCTCCATTTATGAGTTGATTTGAGGTCTCAACCACTTGCTCAATATTCAGTAATTTCTTCTTCCATGGAGGGTGGCCAAGACTGAAAACATAAAGAGAGACCCCGTGTCTTTTGAAATCCTGGTAGCCGGAATGTCGAAATATCTCCTGGGTTCTTTTTCGCATTTCACGTTTTGGGGTTTCAAAATGCAATGGAAGAGCAACCCTTTGTCCTTTGAAGTCCCAGTAGCCGAAATGGCTCCTGGGCATTTTTTCGCATTTCGCGTTTCGGGGTTTCGAAATGCAGTGGAAGAGAAACCCTTTATCCTTTGAAGTCCTGGTAGTCGAAATGTCGAAATGGCTCCTGGGCACTTTTTCACATTTCGCGTTTCGGGGTTTCGAAATGTAGTGGAAGAGCAACCCTTTGTCTTTTGAAATCCCGATAGCCGAAATGTCAAAATGGCTCCTGGGCGCTTTTTCACATTTTGCATTTTGGGGTTTCGAAATGCAGTGGAAGAGAAACCCTTTGTCCTTTGAAGTCCCGGTAGCCGAAATGCCAAAATGGCTCATCATTTCGTGATTTTGGCCATAAGAGATGAGCTCATGTGCCAGACCTCGTGCAACTCTGCGACTCAAACTTACCCGATGACCATCACTCTGCTCCATCTGTGGATCCTCGCCGTTGAAAACAAAATGCCTGCTCGCTTGATTTTAAGCCCGAAATGAACTTCCTCTGTGTGTTGCGCTCGGCGCTCATGACTTGTAAGAATTTGTGCTAACATTAGGCTTCATGGGTGATAGAGTCATCTATGCGATGCTCTAAGAACTCCTTCTGCAATTCTAGTTTCCTTCTGTTTGGATATGGAGTCATTTATTAAGCCAAAAATAAAAAGAAAAACAATAAAGACAATATTTACAAAAACAGAGGAGTCGTCCAAGGCTCAAACAAAAAATTTCTTCAGGAAATGCCCATTTACTGGGCCGCTAAAGACTTCTTCACCCTCCAAATCCTGCAACCTGTATGTGTTATTTAAGAATACTTCAGAGATTTTGAAGGGCCCGATCCAGAGGGCATCAAACTTGTTGTGTTTGCCCCTATCCTGCTTGGGTGTATCCCACTTAAGCACCAAATCTCCCAGCTCAAATTCCTCCTTCCTGACCTTCCTGTCAAAGGCTTGCTTGATCTTCTGTTGATGAATGTGAGTTATGTCCATCACCTGTTCCCTGATCTATTGCACTTACACCACTTGATGAATTCTTATGACCATATGTTCTAGCTCTCCTTCATGATCTTGAAATAATTTATCGACAGGTAAAGTGAGATGAGTGGGAAACATAGCCTCCATCCCATAAACAAGTTGAAAAGGTGAGGTGCCCAGGGACTTCTTTGTTGTCACTTGATCGACCCATAGAGAGAATTTGAGCTTTGAATCCCAGGCCCTCTTATTGTCTTCCAATAATCTTTTAATGAGTTTGATTAGACTTTTATTGGAAGATTATTCCAGTCCATTTCCTTGAGGATAATAGGGAGTGGAGTGAATTAGTGAAATCTTGAACTGCTCACAGAACTTAACCAGAGGCTCAAACTTGAAAGAAGCATCATTATCAGTGATAATTCTGCTAGGATAGCCAAACCTAGCTATGATATCCTCCAAGAAGATGATAATTACCTTGTGTGAAGCACTCCTGGTGGGGGTAGCTTCTATCCACTTGGTGAAATAGTTTGTTGCAGTCAGGATCCATCTATGTTTGCCACTTGAAGGAGGATGAATTTATCCAATGAAGTCCAACCCCCATTGTTGAAAGGGTGCTAAAGCTACTACAGGATTTAGTGGCAGAGATTTGAGTTGTTTCTTTCCTGAGAACCTTTAGCATTTGATGCAAGCTCTAACTTCTCTGCAGACATCAGTGAATAAGGTGGGCCAGTAGTACCCAGCCCTGAGAATTTTGTGGGTTGTGGTCCTCCAGAAATGATGCCCTCCACAAAGGCCGCTATGGAAATCAAACATAACTTTATGGGCTTCCTGTGGGTTTAGACACCTCAGAAACACCCCTAGAGGATCT
>ML840419.1:13206-35065 GCA_009831015.1 Picea engelmannii | reverse complement strand
AGGGTTTCTTCCTTCCTCCTTTGGTGTGAGTAGCTAGGGCTTGATCATCATCCTTAGCTAGTAACGCTTCCCGATTCGCTACTCTTGTTTCTTCTTGGATGCATTCTTCCCATAGACTGTCAAACTTCAGTTTCTCCTTTCTGACACATATCGTCTGGATGAAGGCATCCCAAGGTCTTGTGAGACCATTTAGGGCCGTCATTATGAGTTCGTCTTCGTCTATGGTATCTCCAATAGCTTCTAGTTGTTCTTTGAATTCTGAGATTCTGGAGAAGTATTCCTGAATCATTTCTCCTTTCTGCATCCTTGCATTCTTCAGTTGAGTTCTAAGATTCATCTTCCGGTTTATGTTCTTTCCTTCATATAGTTTGGTCAAGGCATCAGACATTTCTTTCGGGGTCTTCTTAGATGACACATAAGGGATCAGATGGTCTTTGATTGAATCTGCAATGATTCTTTTGGCCCTTATTGTGTCCTTTTGATGCTTTGCCTTTTCTTCAGCATCTTCGGGTTCCGGTAATTCTTCCTTGACGAATCTTGCTAGGTCATTCTCTTCAAGAATGAGGCCAATCCTATACTTCCAGGCACGGAAGTTTTCCACTCCTTCTAACTTGTCTACAAGCTTAATGCCCACAGACATCTTTACCTGGAGCTAGGAAAATGGCCGAAAAATAAAAGTGTTCAAAATCAAAAACTGAACTTACCAGGAGATGCGCTTGACTGAGGCGAGCTGCCTGGTGTGTTTGGATCTGAGAAAATCCAACTTTTGCCCCTTCAAATCTGATCTACAGATTTCTGGACTGGTACTTCTGGTACTTCTGGTACTGGTTTTCTGGTACTTCTGGTACTTTGTGAAACTAGGGTTTCACTTTCCGGGAAATCCAGCCACTGAAAAGGTGCGTTGATGATGCCAAATTGATCCTTAGGGGAGGGCGCAACTTTCTAGATAGTTTTATGGTTGAAAAGCTTCACTTTTGAAAAACCCTAATTTGCAGGTACTGCAACAATGACGTTTTTTCTCTTGCGAAAGATGCTTCCTGCAACTTGGCTCTGATACCATGTTAATGTTTAAGCCATTATTATAGATGCTTGCATTTCATTAGATAACAATAGCATAATCCAAGATCACTGAGAAATACACAATCATAAGAGACACATCATTTATCCTGGGAAACCCTCTAGGGGAAGAAAACCTAGCAAAACTTCCTTAATATAGATAGCCAATACAATGCCAAGAGATCTCTTATGCTAATACAGAAAGTCCTCTCCTAGATATGCGCCACTCTCTCTCTCCTTTGCCGGTAACAGATCAGAACTTGTCTCTCAAACTGAGCAAGTGAGTTGTGTCTAAGTGAGGTGCTAGCCTCCTTTATTTATACAAGTCTGGCACGTGTGAAGTGTCTCTTCACTGGCAGGGCCGACTTCTCAAACTAGGTGGGTAAACCCACCTTTATTATATTTCTGGGTCTCTTTATTAACTGTTGGGGCCGACTTCTTATTCTACCTATTACAATTGTCTTTTGACCAATCCGCAAAAGGGGATTTAGTCCTATTACAATAACTGACATGATCAATCCACAATGGGGATTGATCCTATGAATAATATATCAATAATAATAAGAATACTCTTTGCAGTTACATTATTTCAACAACAGGTACCTTCGGCAAGAACCTAACAAAGATTGCAAGGGATGTGGATGAGCCAGGTAACAATTCCAAAGTTTAAAATTCAAGTGTTTAAATTTTATGTAATTTATATTTTATTACTTCAAGGAACTAACTTGACTAACTATGTTTTTTTGCAGCAAACTGGTGGGAGTCATTTGGCAGCCATTGTCCTCAATTGCAAAAGTTTGCAATTAGAGTGTTAAGTCAAACTTGCAGTGCTTCTGGGTGTGAGCGCAATTGGTCTGTCTTTGAGAGGATTCACACGAAGAAGAGAAACTGCTTAGAACAAAAACGGTTAAATGATCTAGTCTTCGTGCAGTACAACCTTTGGCTAAGGCGCAACCAATTGTTGAACAAAAGACCGATTCAGATCCTATTCTGTTGGATGATGTTGATCCAACTTCAGATTGGGTAGCGGAAGCTCACCCACCAAAGTTTGATGTTGACCATGATTTGGAGGTGGAGTTAGCAGGGCAGGTTTAGATGGATGCAGATCCACTATTAGGGCCCCGCGATCCGATTCCAGTGTCAAACATGGCAGGACCTAATGGAACTGCAGGCAGGCGTAGTCGTTGTCGAATACCTCGTGTGCCTCGTCACAGTTGTACTCGTACTACTACAGCTAGTGCAACTTCAGAGTGTGTAGTCACAAATGTCCCTGATGGTGATGAGTCTGAGGCTGAGTTCAAGTCCGAGTCTGAGTCAGATGATGATGTCGAGGGCGAGGATGCCCATGCCATTTCTACTTCTAGCAGTAGTGATGATTGATCGTTGATCATGTTGATCAATGAGATAGTGACTTGTAGTCTTGACTCTTGCTAGTATGTTTTTTTTGTTGTGGTCTATAGAGGACTGAAGCCATTTAGAGCCTCCTTGATTATGTATTTATGTTCCGATCTCTAGATATGTATTGCACTTGGTGCCATTTTGATATATTCATGAGCATACTTTGGATATGTTGTCTCTAATTGTCTCTAATGCTTTGGAAACATGATTTAAAATCTTAAAAATATATTTTTTCGTTAAAATTTAAATATTTTATGTATTTTTTTTAAAACCGGTTCATTACCGGTTCCGGTTTAGGTTGGATCCTCAACCGGTTCCGGTTTTTAAAACTAAGCTTCTATTTACTTATATTAATTCCCTATTTTTTCCTCACTTCTCCCTAGTTAATGAGCATTATCCCTATTTCTCTAATTCCCACGTGTGCATGAGTTTTTCTTTACTCGTGCACATCCTTTAATTATCTCTCCTTTTTTCCATTTATTCACTTTCTAATATTATTTATCCCTATTCTCCTTATTTCCTATTATCTAGCGCATTCATTAATTAATAAGTAATGCACTTCCTTCTTTTATTTTCCCCTATTTCTTAAGGTTAATTCCTTTTATCTCCCACATGTGAGTTTAATTTCCCTATTTCCTTGCGCTCTCCACTAAAGCATTTCTTCTACACTCCTCTCCCACATGGGTTCATATTTCCCTTTACCCTTCCCTATAGTGCGCCTCCTCCCTATATTTTAGGGCGTGTTCCACTTTGCCATGCGTCCTTACTCCTCTTAATCACTCACTTAACTCCTCCTCCTCTTTCCATGCGTTGATTCTCCTCCTTCTACCTTCCACATGTGTTATTTCCCTAACTCCTAACTCTTATTTCCTCTTCTCCACGTAGTTGCTTCATCCCATGCGCCCTCTCCCTAGAAAATAGGGTGTATTCCCCTTTTTACTACACCTCCACTCACTTCTTTAACTCTCACACGTAGGAGTTAGACTATCTCTCCCACTCTTTCTCCTCTCCCCATGCACATGCCTTACATCTATTTCTCCCATTCATGCGCATAAATTCCCCATTCCTACTCCCTCTCTCATGCACCCATGGTCTCTTAGGTAAAGCGTGCCCTCATCACTATATATTGGAGTGTTGGATACATCATTATGGTAGGATATTTGCAGCAGCGACATACACTTATTCTTTTCTCTTCTCTCTCATCCTCTCTAGTCTAGTTACTCTCTCTTTGAAAAAGAATAGTCGTTGCACCGATTGCGGACTTGTCTTTGTGGCACAATAAGCCTTTTGGCAAGCCTATAATAAAGAAGTGTTGTGTTTTTTGGCAAACTTTCCTTCTTGTTGGTATCTTGTCTTACTCTTGCAATTAGATTAGTAGTTCTTACCATTGATTGTGATATTAATCTATCTTTTAAGTGGTTTCTTTTCTTGTTTCTTCTATCTCTCTTGTGCTAACACTGCAGGATCTCTCCAAGCAACATAAAATTATCTTTTCCTAATGCTTTGGAGGTGTGTTTACATGCTGTCCAAAGCAATTATGCTGTTGTTTTTTGTGTCTTTTTGCAGAAAATCAGTCAACAAACCAGCAACTCGGTACCTGTTATCCCTCACTTTTAGGGATAACTAGGAGATCATGTCTCGAGGCCCCCAGGTCCTAGACATGGAGTACCGAGAGCCAAATTGACTTGAGCATGGCCCTGGAGGGCCCATCTTTTCTCCCTTTCAGCACCTCCACTTTGTCAGCAACAACAACATCCATCACCTTCGGCTTGGTCCTGTATCAGAGATGGTTCTTGCTCCATGAGGTAATGAGTCCGGGTATCATGGTATGTGTAACTCTGATCCTCAAAACCTTTGAATATGTGCATTTAATTCCTTTTGTTTCTAACAAATGCTTCGATCTTATACTTATCCACTTGACCATGTCTGGGGGGAATGACAGGATGCCCTAGTAAGCCTGAAAAGTCATTGTCCGCTCCCGTCATATTAACACTTTTTCATCTTGCTTTCCGCTCATCCATCCCATTTCATTTGTCCGAGCATTGGGTTGGCCAAATCATTTAAGGGTTGCACCTTGCCTTGTGGGAAGAAGGGGCTAAAGGCCTAGAAGGTAAAAGCAAGCTGGCAAAAGATAAAAGCCTAAGAATAAAACCTCGAGATGCTTCGCCCAGGGATCCTCGAGAACGCAATAAAGATCTTCTCAGCAAGAAACAAGAGGGACCCATAAAAATAATAAAACAAGACCTAGTCAGAGGATAGGGGGTCTCATCACGAGCCAACCTATTAGGTCTATGGGTACCTAGCAGTATGACACTACTAGCAGCTAGTTACCACGCCAGGGTAGTGGCTCTTGGTTGCATGGCCAAGAGAAAGGGGGTCTCATCACGAGCCAACCTTCTCATTTATGTGAAAGTACTTGTGGGTAACACTTCCACCACTGGTCCACACGCCAGGGCAGTGTCCCATGATTAGCTTCTTGAAGAAAAAGCAATAAAGAATAAAGAATAAAAGGCATGAATGGGCTTGGAAACATTTGCATCTAGGACAGGTGCAACTCGCCTTCTACAAAGGCACCCACAGGTAAGCCCTGCATTTCCCTGCTTTCACTGCACCCCTTGTCAGGGCATCCCTTACACCTCACCCATTTACATGACTTGGATTTAATCTCTTCCGGAAACATCCCTTTTCGAGTGGACACTAGCCCAATAGGATGCCCTGTCACCTCCTTCAAACTTGTATTGCAGATTTGTATAATGTCTTTGTGCACTTGACTGGGGTAAAAGGGGTTTTATGCACATGTTTAATAATATTGATGATGAGATGTGATTGACATTGCTATGATCCCTGTGACTTATGAGCCCATGGAGGGCGTAGCTGTTGATGTGCAGGATCATGCCCGACGAACAGGTACCACATTGGACAGGGACACATGGGGAGATGATTAGTTCAGACCTCCATGGGATTGAAGAGCCCACCAGATGGATGCTGAGTGTAATGTTCCCAAGCCAAGATGCAAGGAACGTCACGGTTTTGGCTGTCTTTTAAAACTTTTCTGGTTGTGGCATTCCGTCAAACACTTTGCTAATCTACTTGTTTACATGTGTTTACTTGCAAGATGGCCTCTTGATTTCGGCCTTAGGGTTTTAGTTGATGATTTATATGTGTGTTGCAGCAATAAACAAGAAGATACAATCATGGAACATACCTCAACCATATGCAATATGATAGACAAGCCAAAACACTGCAGATCTGATTTTATTCATAATAATAGAAGAACCTGCTATAATGAAGATGCCGATCTGGAATGCACATCAGATGGCTAGAAGATAGGAGTTGCTACAAAATGCTCCAATAGAAGACGACAAGCCTCCAAAGTCCGAATATCCAATGAAGACCGATGCAAGAGTAGATCTGGGCTGTATGAGTGCCAAACCCCAAGCTGGAAGATGCCACGCTCTAGTAGAAGACTGAAACCCTCAATAATTCGGCCCTACTGTCAAAGACCTCCAAATGCTCCGTTGAAGATGTCGAACTGTAGATTGGGATGAGTAGAATCCCCTCCTGAAATCTCAAACCGAAATACCAAGGGAAACTCCTCCAAATGCTGAATCCTCCAATGAGTTGCGTCCTCCTGAAAACTGCCAAACCCTACAATTTCGGCCCTGATGAAGGAGACCTCCAAATACTCCACTGAAGATGTCGAACTGTAGATCGGGATGACTAGAATCCCCTTCTGAAATCTCAGATCAAAATACCAAGGGAAACTCCTCCAAATACTGAATCCCCCAATGGAGTTGCGTCCTCCTAAAACTGTCAAACCCTACAATTTCGGCCCTGATGAAGGAGACCTCCAAATACTCCGTTGAAGATGTCGAATTGTAGATCGGGATGAGTAGAATCCCCTCCTGAAATATTAGATCGAAATACCAAGGGAAACTCCTCCAAATGATGAATCCCCCAATGGAGCTGCGTCCTCCTAAAACTGTCAAACCCTATAATTTCGGCCCTGATGAAGGAGGCCTCCAAATGCCTTGAAACTCGCTAGAAAGGTAGATCGAAACACTGCAAATCATTGGGTGAAGTCTCAGGATCAGGTCTGAAGTATAGCCCCTCCAAACTGAGTAGATCTGAATCTCAAAATTGCCCTCCTTCTCTCCAATTCGTCCAGTGCATCCAATAAATCAAATGGCACATGAAACCCATCCGGAATGCCCTCCTGCACTGAGTAGATCCGAACTAGAATGGTGTGGGAGAGTATTTCATCTCCGAGACCAAGCTTTGGGAAAAGCTAGGTGGAATCTTTCACCACTGAATCGTCCTCTAGGGTTTGTTAAGTCAAAACCCTGAAAACCCCCAAGAGATGGGCCCTCTAGCTAGAAGCCAGATATCCAAAGATAAACATACATGAATGAATGAGTAGAGGCCCTTGCCTTTCCTTTATACTTTTTGGCTCACCTTGTCCCTCCAAAGTGACTTTCATTTTATTAATATTTAATTAATTAATTAAATCACTTTAATTAATTAATTAACCTTTTTACCTCTGAAAAAACACCTTATCTCTCCTTGTGGCTTCCCTGGCCACTAAAAGTCACTTCTCACTATCCCATCCTGTAGTGTTGCTCCTCCCGATTCCAATGAGCTATTACATTGAGAGGTTCCTCCAAGTAATGTGCCCAAAATGACCTCTCTAGTGAATTTAATTAACTTATAGCCCAAAATAGTCAAAATCATGGAAATCGTCGAAATGCAACATAACCAAAGCCAACCTGTGCAGAATGGCTCATAATGATGAAATATGATGAGCAATGCAAGCTGGACCCCACAATGCCTCTCAATAACCCCTGTACTCGCTATAACATCCATTTGGCTACTCTGGTCATCATAAACCTCTGCACTGTGATGATGTCCCAAAGTGGGGACATTACAGTCCTCCCTGCTAGAAAATTGCTTGTCCTCAAGCAATAACCAAATCCCCTCAAATAAAATACCAGGATCCCATGTCTGTGGGATACACAGTAGAACCCATCCAAAGATGAACACTCATACACTCTACCCCCTGGGTCCCATATCAAGTCACGAACTGCTAGCCCCTGGGAAGCATAACCCTGAAATATACCAACTCCGAAAGTCTCCTGCATATGACACATGACCTCATCTCGGAATGAATCCACCCTCCAAGTCTCTACCAAGATCCATATGGCCTCCATCAATTGCACATGCTGATGCCAGAATGAGGTGTTGCAAGACCTCCGTGAGACACCCGCAAGCGATGCGCTCCTCTCAACACTGAAGCTCAATGGAAAGTTAGAACAACTTCCCCCTGCAAAAGTCCACTCGACTCTGTCAGTCAGTGAAATGCCCAACCCTACAATCTCTGGGTCCCATGCTAACCCCTGTCGAAGATCACCATGTTGGCCCTGCAATACTCTGACCATGACTGTTTGCCCCCTGCATACATCCTGAATCCTCCTCTCCTGGGTCCTCTAGCTGAAATACCTGTGACCATTGGACCTGCTGTCTAGAAACTGTATCAATAAAGACACCTATGTAGAAGAAGTACCTGTCCAAACATCTCCATGCCCTATCATGATGATCAAGAGGGAGAAAAGGTCTCGCCCCATAGGACAAGTACCTGCAGGCCCACTCCAAACAAACCCAAGGTGGAGTGTGTGGCTCCCTGGCGCAACCTGGGTCAACATGAACATCCTGCTAACAAAACGGACTCTCGGATCCCATGGCAAAGTTGGAAGTTTATCACTTCCAGTCTTCGCTGGCTGCTCCTATGTCAGACTGATCACTGCCGGAAGTCCCCCATGCTCATCCTCATGACTATCTGTATCTGTGTCAGCCTCTGATTTGTCTGTTATCATTTGGCCTATGATGTTCGTCATCACACACAAGGCCTCTATTGTCTGCCCATCACGGCCCACCTCTGTCTTGCTGTATGCCGTAAATGAACTCATGTCAGGTGGTTTCGGCTTAACCACTCTCCATGTCTCATCTCCCATGCAATTGTTGATACTGCGAAGATGACCTCTCATAACTATGTGTTGCTACAAAGGAAGGGCATCTACATGCTCCCTGAAGTGTGTCTCCTCCCTGCACATCCATACACCCCTTTGGATCTCACTGTAAACCTCTGCATGTTTCTGTGAGTCATCAATCACCACTGTATGCTCCTTCATACTCAGGTAGTCCCTTGTATACCCCTACAACATCATGGATCCTGGGTGTACTACTTGATCAACCTCTACATGAAGGTCAATCCCTCTCGGGACACAAATGGAAGTATCCTCCATCAATTGGTGCTCCTCGGCTAGATCACCAACATCCTCTAGCAAGGTGACTGACTGACATATCTAAGTATCCACCAAGATAGATGAAGTGGATCCCTGAAAAATCTCCTCTAGAGGCTCGTCTGACCTAGACTCTGATTCTTGAAGGGTTGTCTGTGTGCCTCTCAAGAATCCTCGAGTGCTCTCCAACTATTGAGTGAGTCGGTCCATCTCCAACTCCTGCTCCCTCAAGGCTTGGTGATACGTCTCGCCAATCCCTAGTAGGTAGTCCTTGTCTATCAATAACTGCTAGAAGTTGGACCTCATCACAGACATTCTCTCTAAGAGAGTATGAAAGTCATCTATGGAAAATGCCTCATCTGAACTATCATGTGTCGTGGATGCCCTCCAGCAACAATCAACCATCAATGCATGCATGTCATCAATGTGCCTGGTGGCTGCCATGATCATATCCTCACTGACTCTCAGCTGTCCTGTCAAGTGGTGTGACTCCTAATCACAGTCATGCTGAGGTACCGCCTCATGCCTCTCACGACTAGTGCCATCACTAAAATCCTCAACAACACTCTCTGTAGAAGATAAAGTGTTGAACTGCCTGCTGTCCACTGTGCCACTGGGTCTGCCCATACGTAACTGTACATCATCCTCAATTGCTAGCTCCCTCTGAATCATACTGTTGTATCTTCCTGTGCACTCAACCTGCTACTATCATCTGCGCCTGGATCCCATATAGATGTATCCAGACACGTGCTATGGTCATCCTGACTGCTAAAGAGTGCATCCTCATCCATGCAGGCCGATCCTAGAAGTAAGTGCTCCATAAACCTATCAGCATCCGCAATCTGCTCAATTAATGGAGTCTCCAAAAACTGTGACTCAATCTCCTCATGCTGATCTGTATGTGTAAAGTCAACTATATGTATGTCATGTACCTCCTCCTGGAACAGTGGATCTACACATCCATGGTGTGCATCCTGCATGTATGGATCCTCTATGCTACTGCTATCCTCATATGTCGTGGCTATCATGGGAATCTGGAAAGATGACAGATATGTCACGACCACCATAGGAAGCTCATCATCTCTAGGTGCTTTTAATGTGAAACAGTATTATTTTGGTATTTTGGCCTTGTCGGCCTTTTAATGACCTAAAATTTAATTAAGGTCATTGGTGAGGTCTTTCACTCACTTTTCATCATCTTTCACTCACTCATTAGTGAGGTCTGAAATTTGCGCCCTATTCTAGGGTTTTGGCTGAAATTTTGAGGTGCACTTATTGAAGGAAGACTTTTCTTGGCATTTCTCTTGGTGGAAGGTTTACAACTAGGGTTTTGCTACATGGTTTCTTGGTTTATGTAAGTGAATTTCTGCAACACTTCTTAATTGAATGGTTATAGTATTGTTTACTTGCATTTGTTATTATAATTTGCTGAATCAAACCCTAGGTGACAAGCACATGCTAAGGTCCTTGTCTCATGTCCCTATGAAGATTAAGAGCCATTTGATTTGCTGAAGTAAGATAGAGCTTTTCCATAGCAACACTCTGTCCATACTCTTCTAAGCTAGCCGTTTTTTCTTGTTATTGAGCTAAGAAGGAGGAAAACGCATCAAGGCCTAGGGTTTCTACACCTTGATGAGTCGTTTTCCCCTAGGGTTTGTTTGATGAAGCCTTACCTTAGCAACACTTCATCATCTAACTCTCTTGTCTTTAGCCCTATAAATTCTTGCTCAAGCTAGCCGATTTCATCTTGCTAATAAGCTAAAGAAGGAGGAGAAAGCACTAAGGCTTAGGGTTTCTACACCTTAGTGAGCCTTTCTCCCCTAGGGTTTTATTGTTGAGGCCTTGCCTTAGCAACACCTCAACATTTAATCTTCTTGTCTTTGCTCTTTTCATTATCATTTAGTCCTTCAACCTTTGCAGCCTCTTTTGACTCCATATGCCCTAGTACCGCACTGATCTAAGACCTCTTGTATTGAGTACCTTCATCACAAACAATTTGTAAACATTCTTGAACAACCTCTAACTATTTCTAACCCTAGCCTAGACTAATCTTACTAACCCTATTGCTACCGTCACCTTTTTGTGCTTTAAACACCTCTATGCAGCTTTCGTTTTACCTTTAAAGAAATTGAATGATTGGTTAAGGCATTGTTTCTAAAGTGTTGATATTGTTACATTGATTGCCACTCATCATTAGAGTTTCTTTAGCATTTATTGTGAAGTGATGTTGTAATCATTTCTATTGTATGAACATTGATTTACTTCGTCAATATTATTGCTCAATTGCTTATTATCAGAAAGTCATTAATTATATGAAGTACTAACCAGCAAGTGAGCTTGCATATGTATAGTTTCTTTGTTGCTTTGTCTCGGGCAGGTACACTCTTTGGTTATTACTTATCTTTATTGGCTGATTAGCCAGGACTATCTAATCGGTGGTGACTTGTGAGGGGGAATAATATTTCTTAGCCATAAACCTCTGCTTTCTCAAAACCCCAGGTCACCGGGGACGTCTCCCCTGGGCCTTACCTCCCTAAAAAAAAGGAGCTATCCCATTGAGGTGACAGTGGTGGGATAGTCTTAGTTACGCCAATTTGCCCTTCTTCCTCCGTCTTTTACCCTAACTACAAACTGTGCGATAACATTTTGGCGCCGTTGTCGGGAACATTGAGTCAATTCTCCTCAAGACGACACTTTTCGGTAAGCCTTGCCTCTAGATTCTTTATCTTACAAGCTTACCTGGCGACTCCACTTAGGGTGTTTTCCCTTATCTTTTTAATAGTTTCAAGCAAATTATCCGGCGACTCCACAAACCACAAGGAGGTACAATAACCCTCCTCAATCCTTCAGAAGAAAGCCTCCCCAAAACTCTCCTGTAGTAAAATCACTTTTCAAAGGGAGTGTTCCTTTAAAAACAATGTCTAGCACAACAACTTAGACCAATGCACCGAACCCAGGCAACAACCAAAGACAATGGTCATCTACTCTTTTCAAACCGCTAGACATGTCAACCATACCAGGCTACCCTAGGCAAATGCCACCCAAGTATGAGAAGTGGTTGCCTAAGTTTACCGGTACTGATGCAATCAATGTTGAAGAGCATATGAGCAATTTTTGGGCATTTTTTCAGCTTCACCCTGTTAGTGATGATGTTGAATACCTAGTCATGAAATTGTTCTCCGCTACCCTCCTTGATGTTTCAAGGCGTTGGTATCATAGTCTTCCCGATGGCAACATTAAAACCATGGACAAACTAGAAGAAGCCTTTCTCAAGAGATGGAGTATCAAGGAAGACCCCAACATGCTATTAACTAGGCTAAATTCCCTTTGGAAGCATGAAAATGAGACCATTCGAGACTTCCATACTAGGTTTGAAACTCTGTTGCAAAAGATCCCTGTAAGCCATCATCTAACCGATAATTACCTTGTCTATATCTATACCAAATCTTTCACTGGTCAACTAGGGTATCTCCTAAAAGACAAAAACCCCCAAACAATCCAAGAAGCTCAAGAATTGGCTACCAAGATTGACTCATTACCTCATGGAGAAAGTTCCACTTCTGCTACAGGATCAGGCTGAGGTGATGGATGTTGTTGCTGCTGACAAAGTGGAGGCACTAAAGAATGAAAAGATGGGCTCTCCAGGGCCATGCTCAAGTCGATCTGGCTCTCGGTACTCCATGTCTAGGACCTGTGGGCCTCGAGACATAATCTCCTTAGTTATCCCTAAACTGGGGGATAACAGGGCAAATTCAAAATCCATATCCACAAAACACTTAAAGAATGCTGCAATTAAAATGTCATAGCTACATAAGTGTTAAATCTCCCATTAAAAAATGGCATGAGGAGGCATATCTAATGGACATTGCAAACCCTATACTAAATCTTGAAAAACAAAGAAAAGAAAGGCATAAATTTTTCTACATACCTAGGAATATGGATATGGTAAATTGGAGTAGATCCCCACTGCACAAATTCTTAGTTGATGGCAATGAAAACTATGGATTTCCCTTGTTTATTTGATGGAAAATGGTCACAATCCCCTTAGAGCTCAATCCCCCTAGGCACTGTTTGAAAAATGAGAAAAGAAACTTGAAATCACAAGTTAAAGGTGAAAAAACCGGAACGAAATGCAGCAGAGTGATAATATCGTTCGACTCACGATATTATCGGAAATTATCACGATAATTTCAAATTATCACAATTATTGCGATATATTCCAGCGATAATATTGGCAAGATCCGGTCTGGCGATAGTATCGCAATAAATCTGATATTATCACGATATGTGCAACACTGATTTGACTGCTACTACTGCCTGGTACAATGTTTCTAAAACATAGTGGATATGCCCAATTAATTTTATAACAAAATATTCTGAATACACTAACATTTACTACCTAATAGGAAAACAAACAGGAACTATATTTAATTAGAGATTATTGTGATTATTGTGTAGATGGAAGTCCTCATATGAAGTTATTTCGACATTGAATAAAATCACAGGTGAAATTTGGATTTATTGTACATCGCTTTTGCACATTTAGGTGTTTCAGTTTTACAGAAAAATGAAATCTTTCAGATACAACATAAAGGATTCTCAACAAGTTTCAAAATTTGAATAGATTATGCAACAAAAATAAAGAACTAATGAATGCATTGTAACCTGTTGTGTAGTATTCCCCGCAAAGAATGAAACAAAATTAGTATGGACTTCCATTGCTTCCTAGTTTTGGGAAATTTGGATCTTGTCTGTACTGTTGAAAGTTCATGCTCAGGCAATTGATTTTTATATGGTTCCTTTTCTCTTGTAACAAAATCATCCTGTGCTTGAACATCTCCAATATTATATGGCTCAAAGCCTGGTGGGAAGTCTGGTTCAGCTATTTCCTTGACACAGTTTTCAACCTCACAGGAACCTTTTTCTTCTCTGCTCTTCATGGAAGGTACATGACTGTTTCCAATCTTACCCAGCTTAGTACTGGGAGGAAAACGATGTACTTTGGTTTGAAATTTTTGCATCTTTATACGGGCGAATGTACTTGATGTTTGATCTCCAAATTGAACATTTCCTGTCATATATGCATCCTCAAAACTTTCAACTGGGTGATTGGGACACGCCAGGACTTCTTTGTCTCTTATAACATTCAAAAATTCACAGACATCCACACTCTTAATAGGTTCCTGCTTCTGCTCCACAACATAAAATAAAACAGTCAAAATGATTCAAAGAGATCCTGAGAAAATTTCTACAAAAAACACCCTTTTTCAATCATCTGCTTGCATGGAAAAAGAAGAGAGTTCAAACTTCAAAGCATAATTGAAGACAATTCAAGGAAAGAAGCCATAGGGCATTTCATCTTTAAAATACAAGTTATAAACAGAAGCCAATTTAATCATAGGTCAAAGATGTCACTGAAGTCCTTCACTAAATACAATAAAAGAAGTTTATCAAACAAACACATTATGGAAGGATATTGCTGCAACAAGAAAATATCAATTATTATGGAATCTGAACAAATTTGGAGTATTCCTGTGCAGGTATACCTCATAAGTACAAGAAGACAAAAAATAAAACATCCTCAAGTATAGTGAATAGTAACTATCAGTCTTAAATGCTGTTGCCAAACAGCAAGAAGATTTTGAAAATCAGGAATCAAAAGCATAAGCTTTTATAAGATGGAAAAAAAAATATAAGATTTTTTTGGTCTACATCATACACACTTACTTCCTCCTAGATTGATGTTCTAATATAGATCATCCACAAAAGACTAATAACCTCGAACCAAGATTATTTTCCCTGGATATCCAGACAGTCCAGCTTCCTTTGCAAATATTGATGTCTTTATTACCTCATCTGTTCACTCGTCACTGGTCAGATACCTGAGATTCTTCTAGCATCCTTAATCATTGGGGATCCTCTTTACAATAAAAATGAACACTCCTAAAATGCAGAGAATGGAAAGTGCAACAAATGGATATGTTACACAAATATTGGCAATGAAAGCCACCAAGAGACCAGGCCCTTATTTAGTTCTGTAACTGCCACCAAATATTAAAAAACTAATATTCAAGAACTTTTGAAGTCGGCTATCACCATTTTGAGTATTTCTCGTGCTACACCAAGGTTGCTATTAGACAAAGGCATTGCAACAATTGCAGTGCAAATAAGTTTAGATTCTGCTTCAAGCTTGTCGTTGACTAAGAGATCCCATCATTGAAGATCCAAGATGTTGTCTCTAAAACTATATGAAGATTACATATATGTGGTTATCATCCTTTACGATTTTCATCAGCAACAATGCTTACGAATCTCAGCAGCATTACAGGCTAAAAGTACAAAATGTTACAATGTTTCCAAAAAGGATAAAAAGAAATTGTTCTGAATTTCTTATGCACAGATGTTTTCCATGATCAACAAGAGAGGTGCTAGGAGAACCCCAACTACTGATATGGCTTTCTCACTAGCCGTTTTTCCAATTAACTTTTAAGCCAAGCCCTCAACCTTGAAAGCTATGAGAATTGGCATCTTGAGTGCAAACAACAACCCAGAAATACAGAGGAAAGATCTACTATATGATGAAATTCTGATAAGTCCTCTATAGAATATTTTAATTTTTGCACTGTTATCGCGCAATTTGTACTTGCCCAAAAGCCAAAGGCAAGTGAACAATAAATTGGCGTAACAGGAGGTTGTTCTATCACTGCCACCTAAACAAGACACCGCGTTCTCTTTAGGAGTAATACCCTAGGGGAGACGTCCCCAGTGACCTGGGGGTTTGAGAAGGCTAAGGTAAAAGTATCAAGAAAGTCCCACCCCTCTCACAGGTCACTTGGATCAAAAAGTCCCAAAGGTTTTAATAAGATGAAGCAAAGTAATATTTAAGTGTACCTGCCCAGAACGAGACAACAAGAAAAATACTATTTGCAAGTACCATATGATGTTAGCGCTTCATAAAACCATAGACTTTGATAAAAAACACAAGCTGATATAAAGCCCGAAGCAACAGAAGTATTTATAACAGCAATGTACATATAGCAATAGCTTCACAATTATGCCTCAATAAAGCTTCAATAATGACTAAAAATGATAATATAAACTTGGCAAAATGCTAGTATTTGTCAGAAAATATGAAGGCAATGTAAATTCAGCTTTAAAACTTGCTTTTAAGATGATTTTGTTGTTGTTATAGATGGTTGTAGCAATCTTTTGCAACAGCAAAGTAGTTAGTAGGTTAGTCTAATTTAAAGTTAGAAATAGTTAGTATAGGTCTTAGAGTAGATGGTTTAAGAGTTGTCTCAATCAATCAATCACTTGCAAGGTATGAACTAGTGCCTTCTAGGGTAAATGGAGTCAATATTGCAGCGGCAATTCTTAGAGAAAAATACAAATGATAATAGGTGAGCTAAAGGAAGAGGGAGGACGGTTGAAGTGTTAGTAACCTAAGGCCTCAATCATTCAAAACCCTAGAAGGAAAAGTTGCTAGGAAGTAGGTAACCCTAGGCCCTAGCGATTTTCCTTCTTCTTTAGGTCAAGCTTGAAATAAAAGTATGAAAGCTTAATGACGCAATAGTACTAGAGTTCTACTAAGGTAGGGCTCTAGTATATCCTTCAAGGGAGGTGTCTTCTAGCAAAATCAAGTAGGTGAAGAGTTATTAAGAAAAGGACAATAACATGTGCTTTTCTCCTAGGGTTTCACACTAGCAATTTCATAATCTTATAAATGAACAAGTGAATACACCATAACCATTCAAAATAAAGAAGGATTGCAGATTTCTACTTACTTCACCAAGAATAATCTAGTCACAAACCCTAGTTGAAGAATTTCCACCATGAAAATGCAAAAAATACACCAAGATAAGCTCCCTCCAAGAGATGCGCACCACTTAGTTCAGCCAATAAGCCTTAAAAGAGGCCGAATTTCAAACCTCACACTTGTGTGAGTGAAAGATGATGAAAAATATAAGAGATTTTTCCCTTATTTATACAATACAAATGACCTTTAATTACATTTTAGGTCAAAAAAGGTCGACATGGTCAGTGTACATCAAAAATCCAATTTTACATAAAATTGACAATAATAACCCTAATTTTATCTTTTTAGAGTGACGTCAGGCCCCTCTGAGGGTGACGTTGGGCCCCCTCTTAGAACGCTAGGCCTCCAAAGTGAAACTTTGGGGCTCAAAACCCCTCAGAAACTGCCACATGTGCCAACCAAGCCGTCCTCATGCCTAAAACCCCAACTGGATGGCGTCAACGGCCTTCAAGGGCCAACGTCATGGTGGGAGGGCAAGACCCCCTGGGTCCAAGTCTACCAAGTGCCTCTGGTGGAACGTCTTCCCTTTTCTCTGGTGCAAACCTCCAGTATACCTTTTCCCCTGGCTGGGTCTCAACATCCATCTGGTGGGCTTTTAGCCCTATGGAGGTCCAAGCTAATCATCTCGCCATATGTACCTGTCCATCGGGCATGGTCCTACAACAACAACAATTACACCCTCCATGGGCTCATAAGTCACAAGGATCATAGCAATGTCAATCACATCTAATAATCAAGTTACCCAAACATGTGCATCAAATCCCCCTTTTCCCAGACAAATGCTCAAAGATGTTATGCTATTTAACAAGCTAGGTTTGGAGAGGGTCTCAGGATGTCCTATTGGGCTAATTCTCCTCAAGTGTGGGGTGTTTTCAGGTGAAGACCAATCTAGGTCATGTAAATGCATGAGATAGTGTAGGGGATGTTTGGGCAAGGGGTGCAGTGATAACAGGGAAATGTAGGTCTTACCTGTGGGTGCCTCTGTAGAGGGTGAGTTGCACCTTGTCATGGATGCAATTGTTTCTTAGCCCATTCAATGCCTTTTTACTCTTTGTCTTATTTCTTTTTCTTTCAAGAGAATAGTTGGAGGACACTGCCCTGGAGTGGTGACCAGTGGTGACAGTGTTACCCACAAGCATTTCACGGAGATGAGAAGGCTACCTCGTGATGAAACCCCCTTTCTCTTGGCTATGCCACCAAGAGCCACTACCCTGGCGTGGTGACCCGGTGAATAGTAGTGTCATACTGCTACATGCTCATGGACCTAATAGGTTGGCTCATGATGAGACCCCCTATCCACCAACTACGTCTTGAGTTTTATTTTATTTTATGGGTCCCCCTCCTTTTTCTTGCTGAGAAGCCTGTTATGCCCCAATTTAGGGATAACTAAGGAGATTATGTATCGAGGCCCACAGGTCCTAGACATGGAGTACCGAGAGCCAGATCGAGTTAAGTATGGCCCTAGAGTGCCCATCTTTTCATTCTTTAGCACCTCCACTTTGTTAGCAACAACAACATCCGTCACCTCGGCTTGGTCCTGTAGAAGAAATGAATCTTGCTCCATGAGGTAATAAGCCCGGGTATCATGGTATGTGTCACGTTGATCCTCAAAACCTTTGAATATGTGCATTCAATTATTTTTTCTTCTAACAGGTGCTTGGATCTTATACCTCTCTGCCTGACCATATCTGGGGGAAATGACAAGATGCCCTAGTCAGCTGGTACCCATAGGGTTTGAGTTGCCACTGGGGGGATTCGTGAAAAGCCATCGTCCGCTCCCACCATACTTACCACTTTCCATCTTTCTCCCGCTCATCCATCCCATTACACTAGTCCGAGCATTGGGTTGGCCAAATATTTAAGGGTTGACCGTTGTACCTTACCTTGTGGGAAGAAGGGGCTAAAGGCCCAAAGGGTAAAAGTAGCTGGAAAAAGATAGAAGCCAAAGAATGAAACCTTGAGATGCTTCGCCCAGGGATCCCCGAGAAACTAGTAAAAAGCTTCTCAGCAAGAAACAGAGGGACCCATAAAAATAATAAAACAAGACCTAGTTAGAGGATAGGGGGTCTCATCACAAGCCAGCCTATTAGGTCCATGGGCATGTAGCGGTATGACACTACCAACAACTGGTCACCACGCCAGGGTAGTGGCTCTTGGTGGCATAGCCAAGAGAAAGGGGGTCTCATCACGAGCCAGCCTTCTCATTTCCGTGAAATGCTTGTGGGTAACATTGCCACCACGCCAGGGCAGTGTCCCCTAACTAGCTTCTTGAAAGAAAAAGCAACAAGAATAAAGACAAAAGGCATGAATCGTCTTGGAAACATTTTTACCCATGACAGGTGCAGCTCACCCTCTACAGAGGCACCCACAGGTAAGCCATACATTTCCCTGCTATCACTACACCCCTTGCCCAGGCATCCCTTACCACTTCATCCACTCACATGGCTTAGATTTGATTTCTGCCGGAAACATCCCACATCCAGTGAGCATTAGCCCAATAGGACGTCCTAGCGTTTCCTCCAAACTTGGCTTGTAGATTAGTATAATGTCTTTGAGCACTTGTCCTGGTAAAGTGGGTTTTATGCACATGTTTAATAACTTGATGAATAGATGTGATTGACATTGCTATGATCCATGTGACTTATGAGCCCATGGAGGGCGTATCTTTTGATGTTACAGGACCATACCCGATGGACAGGTACCCTTATGGACAGGTACACATGAGAAGATGATCAGTTCGGACCTCCATGGGGCTAAAAGCCCACCAGATGGATGTTGAGACCCCAGCAGGGGGTAGAGACAAATAAGAGGATTGCACCGGAGAAAGAGGAGGATGTTCCACCAGAGGCAGCCTAACAGGCCTAGACCTAGGGGGGTTGTGCCCTTTCCACCATGACGTAGGCCTTGGAAGGCCCATGACGTCACCCAGGACATCCATGACGTCATCCAGTGCTTTGGGAGGTTTTGGAGACAGTTGTGTGCCAAGTGGCACATGTGGTAGGTTCTTGAGGCCTAAGAAGGCCTAACGTTTTTCTCCAGGAGGCCAACGTTGCCCTAAAAGGGCGTAACGCCACCCTAAAGGGGCATGACGTCATCATTTATGATTGATTTAGAGTTTTAATTGTGACATTTAATGCAAAACTGTATTTTTGATGTAAACTAGCCATGTTGACCTTTTTTGACCTAAAGTAAAATTAAAGGTCAATGGTATTGTATAAATAGAGAGCCAAAACTCTCATTTTGGATCATCTTGGACTCACACTTGTGAGAGGTCTAAAATTTGCGGCCCTCATTAGGGTTTTTGGACTAAAATTTAGTGCGCACTTGTTGGACGGCTATTTTAGGTGAAATTGCCATTTTTCTTGGTGGAAAGTCTAGAACTAGGGTTTTGCTTGATGATGCTTGGTGAATGTCAGTAAAATTCTGCAATTCTTCTCTTACTTGAATGGTTATGGTTTTTTACTTTGCATTTTGTTAATACTTGTGAAATTGCTAGCCTAAACCCTAGGGATCAAGCACATGTTATTGTTGTTGTTCTAATTTGCTATCCACCTACTAGATTGTGCCAAGGAGTCGTTTTATTGAAGCCATTGCTTAGGCCTTGTCATTGCAACACCCTAGCATTTGTCACTTCATCCTAGCCGTTTTTACTTCATCGTTGAGTTAAAGAAGGAGAATCTACTAAGGCCTAAGGTTACCTACACCTTAGTAGTCGTTTTCCCCTAGGGTTTGGTGGTTGAAGCCTTGGCTTACCGACATTTCATCCATCAATTCCTCTTGTCTTTGGCTCTATTATTATCATCTTGCTCCTTCAATTCTTGCAGCCACTTGTTGAATCCATTTTTCCCTATGAAAGCACTAGTCTAAGATCTCTCTCTTGAGTGTTTTGATCAAAACCTTGAAACATCTAAATCTTTGAACAAACTACTAACACCTTCTAACGCTAGATTAGATTGATCTACTAACCTTATTGCTGCTACTATTCAATTAAGTTACAGCCATATTTTGCAGCATTTAAAGCTTCTCTAGGCGATTGAAAAGATTGACTAATACATAGCCTTATTTGCTTCTGATGAATGTTGGTGTTATGATATTGATAATTAATCATTCTTGCTCATTTTGAAGCTTTTCTAAGGCATTAATTGTGAAGCATTGTCTTGTAATTATTGCTGCCACACATCTTTGTTTACTTCATCAATATATTAGTCAATTGCGTTTATTGAGAAAGTCTCTGGTTATGTGAAGTATTAACCGGCAAGTGCTCTTGCAAATATAGTTTTATGTTGCTTTGTTCTGGGCAGGTACACTTCTGGTTTATTATTTCTTTATTGGTTGTTTAAACCGGACCTTCTGATCGGTGGTGACTTGTTAGAGGGAACCTTTTTACTTGGCATTTATCCTTTGCCTTCTCAAAACCCCAGGTCACCGGGGATATCTCCGCTGGGCCTACCACCCTAAATAGAAAGTGACATCCTATTGAGGTGACAGTGATAGGATAGTCTCCTGTTACGCCAATTTGTCTTCATTTACCTTTCCCTTCTATCAAAGTACAAATTACACAATAACATTTTTGGCGCCATTGTCGAGGAACACTGAGTCAATTCTCCTCAAAGACGACACTTTTTCGGTAAGCCTTTCCTCAAGAGTCTTTATCTTACAAGCTTACCTGGCGACTCCACTAAGGATGATTCCCTTATTTCTTTGATAATTTCAAGAAAATTATCTAGCGACTCCACTAATGACGAGGCCTGTTATCCCCGATTTCTAGGGATAACTAGCAGAACATGTCTCGAGGCCCACAGGTCCTAGACATGGAGTACCGAGAGCAGGATTGACCTGAGAATGGACCTGGAGGGCCCATCCTTTTCTTCTTTCATCAGATTCGTCTTGTCAACAGCAGCAGCATCCATCACCATCGGCATGGTCTTGTATCGAAGAAGGCTCTTGCTCCATGAGGTAATTGGTCCAAGTATCATGGTATGTGTCACTTTTGATCATTATAACCATTAGATATATGCATCTTACTCCTTTTATCTCTAACCACTGCTTGGATCTTACATTAACCCACTTGACCATGATTGGGGGAATTGACAGGGTGTCCTAGCAAGCCTGTACCCATAGGTTTTGGTTTGCCACTGGGGGGATTTCTGAAGAGCCATCGTCCACTCCCATCATATCATCACTTTTTCATCTTATCTCCCGCTCATCTGTCCCATTCCCCTAGTCCAGGCATTAGGATGATCTGTTTGTGGGGTTGCACCTTATCTCGTGGGAAGAAGGGGCTAAAGGCCCA
>ML840418.1:5809-34995 GCA_009831015.1 Picea engelmannii | reverse complement strand
ATATGTCTTGAGGTCATAGAGCTTGTGTGGTTATGAGGTTGGTGAGTCGCGATGAAAATAGGCTAGTGTACCTATCCATGTAAATATAATCATAGTTATTAATATAATATTAGATTGTTGTGCATAGACAAACATAGAAGAAAAGAGATGGGGGGATAACTCCATCGGAAAAGGGAAAAGGGGGGAGAGACTTAAGTCTTAGGGAATATTTTATAATATATCTAGAAAAGTGTATGTTATGGATAATTATTTACCCTAAGTTCCTGAGGGTAGGGAATGAGTCACCAAGTGGCTTAAGATACTTATGAAGGTGACACATGTCGATTTGAAGGAATGAAATATATATTGTTTTCCTTGGTGTATTCTGGGGGAGGTTAGTGGTTTCTCGTGAGAAGAAGGGGTCAGACTATCTGGAAAATCAGATTATTACCTTGTATGCAGAGAAAAAAATGTAGTTGTTTTATGTATGGTAACCAAAGTTTTTACTGTCGAACAGGTGAGTTGTCAGGCCCGTGAGAATTCTCTCTAGATGAGAGATTTTCTTTTGAAAAAGCTGGTTTCTAGGCTGGTTAGGATACTCTCTATGTAAGATTTTTGCTGATAATTACTCCTTGGTGAATTGGGCATTAGTCACATGAATCATAGAATTCGCGCCGGGCATGTTGTTGGTAACCTTAGAAGGGAAGTGGGGAATCTGAGGGACTGTTGAAAAATGAATGGGCACCCTTCCTTGTGTGTGACAGGTGTGTGGGAAATGTGAGACTATAGGCTAGTTGTAGCAACTAGCACCTTTGACTGAGAAAATGTGTTGAGTGTCAGACCTTAACCTTGCACTAGTAACCCTTTTTTCCTAGTGGAGTTAATCCCCAGCTCAAGGGTTACCTGTTTCTGAAATATTATGAGAAACAAACTCTATGGTTGGGAGGAACATCTGAGTTTTGTGCGTAGTTGGTGACTTTCATTAAAGATAAGTGTTCTTTATGTGTTTGTCTCTTTTACTCTGTGTTTATTTATCTATGTTTGACATGGGTTAATTCTTGTATGTTTCCACATATAAGCAATTGTTTTTATTCTGTCTAATGTTGCTTGCACATGTAAGTATGGTGCTTATAGCCTCTATTTGTAGACATACATAAGTATGACAACTGTTGTTAGTTTCCTGTTATGTTAACCTTATGATTTTGGGTTATGAGTCTTCAAGAAGAGGTTTGAATGGTCGTGTGCATAGGAAAGTAGCTTGTGTACAAAGGAGGCTAGAACCCATGTGTGCATACAGGGAAATAGACCTCGTGCACTAGGAAATCAAAATTTGTGTCTGATGCCAGGATGGTTGTGTGCATGGTAGTGATGCGTGATCAATATACTCATGCTGATTCATTTTAGTTACTTATGCTTCTTAAAAAAAAATTAAAATGATAAAGTTAGTGTGGTGTGACTCATCTTGAGGTTGAGCACATTACTTCAATTGATACTGTGCAAACTAGAGTTTAGTATAGAATCTACGAAGTGGATTTTTGGAGTAGCGTCATTTAGTAGTTTGTTGGGTTATGTTACAATATGGTTGATTCATAGCTACAGAAGTCACAATCGTGTGACATGGACTAGATTTGGGTGGTTGGAGATGTTACATTATGGTGTTAGAGCAATGTTAGATCATTTTTTTAGTATCATGGTCTAGCCTGTGTGGTTGGGGATTTTACAAAAGACATCGACAATACACGTCTCTACCGTGAATTTTTTTTTTCCTGGATTTCTTTAGAGGAAAGTGATATGATGCCACTTGTAAGGTACTAGATGTATTATGCAAAGTATAACATTATAAATATGATGAATGTCAGTACAAACAATGAAACATAGATATCAATAACACCATAAACAATACCTTTTTTGATAGAAATCCAAGTTCACTAGCCTCTTCAAGGGGGAAACCTCCAGTAGAGTACAACTCAACTTCAAAATAATTCTCGAGAAAAATATTTCCCATGCCTTTGAATCCTATTTATGCTAATTAAATCTTTAAAAGAACATTCTAGAGGAAGATATTTCTAGAAGTGAAAACTTTTAAATTAAGTCTTCTTACATTAGACTTGTTCACATTATTCATCGGCCTTATTTACAAATGTAATTATTTATTATATATAAATCATATTATTCTACCTACTCAATGGGTTAGGGAGGTTAGGTCCCTAAAAATGTTTGGTGAATATTTGAGCACCAATCAGTTCATCCAAAAGGTCATCAAGGACAAGAATGGGAAATTTATCTTTGATGGTGATTTTTTGTTAAGAGGTAAAAAATTAGGGCACATGAACAAAGTAACTTATTTCTTGAGTACCATGACCATGGGAGAGGAATAAGGGATTGTACTAGGGTGGATGACACCCATAACTATCAATACTTGAACAATTTCTAAATTTCATTTTTTTTAGTAAAGGGGTGATGATAAGGGTGAACATTGGGAGGAATACTATGAAGGAAAAGTGTAATGGAATGATCATGGGGGCCATGAGAAGCTGGAAGTCCTTGGTGGTTCTAAAAAATGGATTAGTGTTTGGAGAAGAGAAGTCACATGTTGGAATGAATAGTGCCAGAGGGAGTCTCAACTTCTTGAATGACATCAAACTAGGAAATAACGCTAGAATGACCCTTAAGTTTGTGTTCATCCATTTCCACCTATATAATTTTTGTACCTTAAGAGGAGGGGAAGGAGGAGTTGGACCAGTGGGGTCATAACATTGAATAAAGGATGGATTTTTTATTTGAGAGAGGACTACTTGTTTATCTTCCTTGTCTCAATCAATGGCTTGAAGCCAAGTCTGGGGACAAGCCATTATGATGTGAGCTTGGATGTCATCCTTGAGGCCACTTATAAATCATTCACAAAAGAAGGTGTCTAACATGTCTTTAGTTCGAAAATAGAATTTCTCAAAGGTAGTGATGTACTCCAAAAATACTAAATTGTTTGAGCTTGGTCAAATGGACCAAATGGTGAGTGTATGTGTCAATGTGTTCATAAAGGTATACAACAAATTGGGTCCAAGCAATATAACCTTGGTGTGAATTTTTACACCGTTGCCACCATTTCTAGTGTTTTAGATCCAAATAGAGGACACTAACATGAAGTTTTATCAAGTCATCATTGATTCCATGCAATGAGAAATAAAGTTTCTTTCGAGTGACCCAACCAATGGGATATGAGCCATAAAATTTATTCACTTCCACTTTAGGAATATGGAGTTCATGATATAGGGGGTTAGAATGGAAAGACATGGAACGGGATGAGTCAAAACCCTCTTGGTTTGAATTTTGTTCAAAGGAGCGAGGACTCTTGGATTAATGAAACCATGTGGTCAAGGAGTTCATTTTGTAGAGAGTTCATCTACTTTAGTAAGCTTGAAATATATGGTAGCAATGTCTAAAGTAACTATATTGAAATCATGATCATTCTTGGATTGATTTGATTGAAAGGAATTATTGAGGTTCGCCAAGGAATTGTCCATGGAAGTGATGTGATTTTCAAAGTATTTGTTGTGGGTATAAGTTTTGGAGATAAGTTGGAAAGAAAATGGATTGTGGGTCCTCACATAAGGGATTATGATAGAGAGATATCACTATAATCATCACAAATAGAGGAATATAGTGAGATGGGTCCCAAATAAGGGTGTTGGAGAGGGTGGGTGAGTCCAGATAAAAAAAGGCTTATGAGAGTGGGGTAGCATGGTGATCAATGTGAATAGATGAATCCAATGGGATAGGTCCTAAATAAGGGTTCCTATGGAACCGCTATACTCTTTTTTGAAGTACGGTTTCCCACACTAGATGTGAAAAATTTAATAATTGTTTCAGTTATGTTTAGTTCTAGCAACAAGGGTTAGGGTTTCGAGTGTTCCTAAGGATGAGGGAATTCCTTGTGTGATAACTCTCTTATATACTTGTTGGGATCAATATTAATACTCCACCCAATATATGAGGGAACTAACTAAGGATGGTTATCCATATGCTTATCGGTACTTCCCAATTAGCTAGGTATGCGAGAGTAGTATTCCTAAGTGTTTTTCTCGGTGCCACTACAGAATAAAAGAAGTGGATTGGATGATCTAGGGCTAGTTTCAGGATACCTATGGGACTCTCTACATACCCAAGGGTACACATGAGTGAAAGTTCATGTACATGTTTTTTCTGATGTGTTACTACTCGAAGGGGTACCAATATGGGTTACAGGGATTTCCAACAAGGTGAAATCATGTGTATTTCCCGCATGTATTGTTCACTAACTATAGTTTTACTCACTTAAGGATGAATCAATGCGCTTTATATACATGGGAACACGTCTCTAGCCTAAATATGATTTTTTCCAAAAATCTGCTAAGGAAAGAGATTTGATACCACTTGTAAGGTACCGTAAGAAAATATGTTGAGCAGTAGAACAATTGTTATCAAAATAATTAGCATAAAGAAAAAAAATAGCAAGAGCAATGACATAATAGATCCAAAAGATGATACCTTTATCATCTTTAGAGAAAAGTTGGCTTTCCTCTTTGAGGGGGAAACCTCCAACAAAGCAAAGATCGAGTACAATTAATTTCACAAGACACGATTGTCCATGCTTTCTACCCCTTTATATACTAACTCTATCTTCTTTAGTACATTCTAGAGGAATAAATTTCTATAGGCATAACCTTCTAGTAAGTCTTGTTACATTAGATGTGTTCATATTATTACATAGGGAGTATTTTCTAATGTTGGCTTTTATTTAAAACAAAAACATATTAGTATATCTAGTTGGGGTTTTAGGGATGTTAGGACACTAATAGTTATGGTGCCCATATGAAACTTGTAGGGAAAGTTTTCTTTTTCAAGGACTATATGGTGGATTTGGATTCCATGCATGGTCCATGATCCATAAATTCCTTATTTATACCATAATATTTTGGTGTTCTAACTTGAACCATATTGAGGGCCCCAAAAACAATCATTAATATGAAATAAATTAAAATGATTCCCCTATAACACATGTTGGAAAAATACTCATTTTATATGGGCATAGTTATGCACGGGGGATTCACCTTATTGACCAATATATTATCACATTCATTCATAAAGGGGATTGTTTAATTATGAAAAATAATGTCAATATACTGTAGGTATGGGGGGGGGATGTAGGGTATAAGGTTTTGTTTAGGCATTCAGGGGTATAAAAGGGGTATTTTGTAAAAATAAGAGATATTAAGTAAAAATGGGGTTTTTTATTGCAAAAATGTATTGGGAGGTAGGTTAAAGAAATGGATTTGGGATGGTGTTTATCAATATCTAGTGAAATTAGGAGTATTATTTAATATCCCATGATCAAACATGTTATGTCACAGGTTCATTGACTGGATACCCCATTAGTTATGGTTTTGGACTATGTGTATTATACATGAGCACCAAAATTCTATTTCCATTCCTATGATGCTAATTTTCATCCTTAGACAGTTTCCAACAATGTGAGAACCATCATTGGTTCACAAAACATCACAATGGTGCCATTATGCCACATATAGGCCAAATATTCCATTTATGGAGCTTGTATAGTATTTTTTGACTATGTGCATGGTCTATCAACCATAAATCATATTTTATTTCCTATATGTTATTTCTTCTTATTTGATAATGTCGACGGACTTTAGAAATATATGTGGTGCATAAAACCTAACGATGGTTCCCATACAACATTTGTAGGCCAAAAATTCCATTTATAGATTTATGTGGTGGTTTTGAACCATAATCCATGAAAGTGTCTTTTAGGCCCTAAGACATTGGTGTTCTTCCTCATACCATGCCCAATACCTTAAGAATCATCCCTAGTACATAAATGTAATGGCACTAATATGACATATGTGGGAAAAATATTTTCTTCACAAGGCTTATGTGATGGTTTTCAACATGGTGCATGTTCCGTGAGAAATAAATGCCTTTTTTAGTCCTTAAAATGTTGGTTTTATTCCTTAAATCTATGTACTAACTTTACCATAAATCAATATCTGTATGTTTTTCCTTCTTAATAGAGTCCTTGATTCTAGACATCATTGTTGTGAATCTTTACATGGGATGAGAGGCCCATCTCAGTCATGCCAAATCTATAAAATTATGCTAATATTCCTATTGGAGGTAAGACATTCCTTTCATAGGGATTAAATCGTGGTACAAGGCCACCTTCATGATTGATAAGATAAAAAAAGAAAACCGTAGGACATAAACCATTGTTTCATGGTCGTGAACCATACATTGGTGAATGAGATATACCTCTTGTGCCCAATATTTGATATTAGTTCCTTATTCCTCTCCTATTGTTAATGTTTCTATTAGGATCCCATATCATGGTGTAAGAGTCCATGCATGGAATATCATCTTGAATATGATGGATTCTAGAATTTAAATCCTTTGTTTGTGCCTCTAAATATTTCAAGGCTTTGGTTTCATAACCCATTCCTACTACTCTCAATCCATGAAATTGGGCCCATATTCCTTGTAAAATCTCCTTTTTTGTCGATATGTTTATGTAAGATCCCCTCCTTAATTTCCGATATGTTTTGAGTTTATTAAAAATTTAGATCTCTTCCTTCAAGATAATTTCACAACATATTAGCCATATATTTGGGAAACATGGGGTTTTATTGTATTCAAATACCAAATAACAATAATTAGATTCAATTAATGATAATAGTTTTATTCGAAAACTATAACAACAAAATAAAATCAACCATAGAATCTGACTTGTTTAATATTTTTTTGACCTATAAATAACATGTTTTGGACAACAATCAATGTACTAGAGTGTTCCCATTATTATATGACTTGAACAATAATGGGTTGGCACATTGGATCCTCTCTACAACTATTGAGAATACACATGTTTTAGGTAGACATTAATTGCATTGAATTGGACCCCTTTTTTTGTAAATAAAGTAGGATCCTTATATTAATAACTTCTTATGTATATACAATGCCACCTATTATCCACTTGTTCTACCACAAGAGGGAAACCAGAACATGTGGTTTTCAACAAAAGCTTAGAGTTTGAAGTGTCACAACTTAAAAAAAATAGTATGAACAAAACATTGGTCAGAAACTGGTCTCCATCATCTAGCGTGTGTCATGAGGCAGAGATTCTACCCATCTTTGGAGAGGTGACAAAACCAAAAGGGGAGAAAAAAAAAAAACCTCGAGGTGATATTAATTATGCGAGCTCGGGTTTCCATGGATGTTGTAGGTAGGGATGAACTTATGGACAGAAGTTGAACAATGATTTTGTGCTAGATAATTTTCCAAAGCATCGAACATGATATCCATTCTCTGGCCAAGGATACGTGGAATGTGCAGTTGGTCATCCTACTTCTGTTGCATTTCAAAAATTATTTGGAGGTTCTTGTCCAAGAGTCAGTTTTGGGAGAGAAGAGGTGTCTCTACCACCATTTCCTCACTTGTGCTCCTCGAATGGTTCTCCACCTGCCTGTTGGGGGGAATTTCTTCCTCTATAATGTAGCTGCCAATGCCAAACACCTGATATTGTGTGTGGATTTTAGGGGGGTCAAGAGGATAATTGAGAAGAGGAGTGCTCTCTTTCAAAGGGGGCACCTCCTCTCCAATCGGGAGGCTACCAGGGATCAAATGAGGTATGTGAGGAGGTGAGGAGGGAAGTTGAGGTGGCCCCTAGAGATTATGCCAGGGGTTGGGAGTGAGAATTGCGATGAGAGCTAGCTAGGAGGGGGTGCGTCTATTGTTCCTAAAGAGGGCGTTATAATACAACAATCCTCTTCTGGATTTCCCCCTCTCTCTTGGCATGGTGGAGGGGTTGTGAAGTTTGTCTTGCGGTGGAGTGAGGGTGAAGGGAGGAGTGACTGGTGGGGAAATATTGCACTGAGAAATACTGAGAGAGACGAGGAGGAAGAGGATTTGAAGAGGAGTGAAAATGAGATAATTCTCCAAGTAAGTTTCCTTCATAGTGAAGCCCGAGTTGAAAGAGAGGCTTTCCATGAAATCTAAGGTGACAACTTCCCTAGGAATGGTGCCTAGCTCAGCACATCTAGTTGGGTTCATGCGAGGGGACATTAAACCTATGAAGATGTCCAGGTGCACTACCTTAACTCTCCCTTGAGTGTAGGTCATCCAGAAGGAATGGATGGGAGGTTGGAAACGGGGGTTATTAACTCCCATTGATGCCCCATTCCATCTTCACTATGGATATAACTACTTGTCACCCCATTTGGGAGAATTGAATTGTACCCTTTAAGACAGGTGATTGATTATAGATATGATATGATCTGATGAGGAAAGTAAGAAAGAATAAAAAAACTCGATCTTCCCTCAATGAATCCCTTGCAATCAATTGGCACTGTCCTCTGTTCAAATGATACAACTATAAATAATTGACATGATCTTCATTTTAATTCCATGGACTGCGAATAAGTGCACAGACCCTCCTTAAAATCCCCAAAAACTGCAATGGAGTGGTATGAACCCCCTTCTAGAATCCCCATGATGTTGCTAATAAACAATACAACCTCCCTCTTGATCCCACAAACTGATAATAGATGACAAGCATTAAGGAGAATGAAAAAATGATTGATGGTTGTTCTTCCTACTAAAAACAACCTTTACAAACACCCAATAATATGAAAATTACCACGATCAAGAAAAATTGGTGAATCTTCCTCTACAACAATTAAATCTAGTGAGATATTTTTGTGATCTCTCCTCTTAATCAACTTGGGAAGATTCATTTCACTACTGAAACCAATCCCTCAAGGGTTTCAGGTCCCAAAGCAAAAAATCTATGAGAGATCTTGTTGGGCCCTTATTTTTTATAAGAGGAGTTGTGCAAGTTATGAAGGATACAACCAACCAAGTGAAGAGGGATGAGAAAGGAAATGTGCAAAATAAATACCTTGGAATAGAAAAGATTCCAGGGCCAATGCATAATCAGTTTTGAGAAAATATAGTTGAAACAAAATCAAGAAGAGAAGAGGGCTTACGGGTTCTCAAGGAGAGGAAGGAAACAATTGTATTGTATTGATGGTAATTGTATTGTATTGTAATGGGTGGGTGTGTGAAGGATAGATAGGAGAGAGGAACAAGAGGCAAGAACTGGATTTGTACTCCATAGTAAGAATGTAATTAGTAAGGAGAAGGGATTAGACTAATTACGGTTAGATTTAGTATTATGTTGATATGTGCCTACTGATATATTCTACGATAATTCTAGTAGATGACTGATGTAAAGTTGTGAATGTATGTGGATCAAAACATTTTGATATAATGGAAAGATAATGGAGATCAAATTTTCAAAGTTCCTGGTTTATATTACTTTCAGTGTCTCTGAATGTGATGTTTTTGTATTTTATGCATTACGCTTTTGTATCATTTCTTGATGTTCTATACAACTCTATTCTTTTGTATCAACGTATGATGTGTTAAGAATATGAACTAAATAATCTATCTTGGGCTAGAATGGTAAAAGTATAGATGTGTTATAGATATGTATAACATTCTTCTTACCCTTCCCCTAGTTATTTTTTCTTGGTTCCACTTTAGGTGAAACTTCTTTCCTTTTGGAAAGATGAAAATTCCAGTGAAATAGACTACATAGGTATCCCTTTTGTTGGTAACCTAAAGAGGACCCTGGTCTAACAACTTTCCTCCAAAAAAATGGTTTCGTTGTTGGGACCCTCATTTTACAAGGGAACCTGAAAGGAGAATTTTTCCACAGATCCACAAGTCTGATGTTCAATGGTGGTGGGAACATAAGTGTGATGCATTCATACTGAAGGAAGAAGAGTTATGGAATCTGAAATGGGACACTGCCAAGGATTTTGTCTTCTACTCGGAAATATCAAGTCATGAGTATGGGATCTTCTGGGTAGAATTCCTAGTAAAGTTGTTCCAATTGGTAGATCTCCTACAAGAAGCACCAGAGTTCAAAGAACTGGTTAAATAAATTGATTCTTGGGATAAAGAGAGGCTAGCAGAGATTCACCGACTGGATCACTAGATTACTCAAGTGGTGGATTTCTGGGTTGACACATCCCTAGAAGGCTATATCATCGAGTTTGCAGTGGAGAACCACCAGTATTTTTCATGAACCGAAGAAATATTTAAGAAAGGGGAACGAGGAAGGTTTTTGATGGAAATTCCCCTTTGGATCAAGGTATTTTTGGTGGAAGAGGGAATTACAGTTGTTCCCTCATGTGAGATGGAAACCTAAACCCATGCACTCGGGGTGGGTTGATATTGGGGCAGGTTCATGACCTAAGAAGAGGAACAGGTTCTTTGATAGATGGGGAAAGATAAAACTGCAAGAAGTGAGCACACCCTCATGAGAGTCGCCATAGTTGAGAAATGGTGGTCGTGAAAGGTAAATAGAGCAGTGAAGAAGTATGAAGTGTTGTAGAAAGAAATCAGACCCAGAGGAACGGATGAAAGAAAGTCAAAGGAGTTGTAGAATTTGCAAAGACAAGAAATACTGGTCAGTCTAAGATTGTTGGAAAGAGAAGCACATAAAGAAATAACTCTCATGGAGAGCATGTTAACACTCTGTAATTCCTAGAGGTTGTCAAAGGGTAGAAGAAATTGACAGAGGTAACTATCAAAACCACTTTTGAAACTCGGATCTATCCCTGCCAGTTTTAGAGAGGAATCTCTCTGTAATATTTAAATTTGTTTAATTTTTAAATATTAGGCTAGTTATGATAGTTTAAATGTGTTTATTTGTTTGTAAAATTTGGTTGAAAGAATGCATTAAATTTCCATTGGGATATGGGGTCTGTATTAAAGATGAGGATCAGATTCCACTTTTTATGAGGTTTTATTCACAGGGAAAGGTAGAAAAACTGTTGGATCTATTGATATTAGAAGAGGTGAATAATATAGAAAAGGTGTGAGAGTCCACTAAGAAAAGGAGCAACTAAGAATTCCATTACTTAATTTCATATGAAAAACACATAGACCATTAAAATACCAGAGACAGAGTATACAAGATAAATTTCATTATTTTGATTTCCTTTTAATGATTAGAATATGAAATACATTAATGATCACAAAGAATAATAAAACATTTAATTGAGAAAGAGATACATCACCAACAATTTGACACAAGAATCCTGTAAATATGCTTGTTTTATTACTGGTCGATCCTTTGAAAAGCTTACACAATAGCTCCTGGGTGAAAAAATAAACCCTCAATACTTCGAAGAAATAAGTATTTATACAATAATTTACATCTAATCCTATCATAAATGACTACGATATTGTGGAGGAAAAATGTAACTAATTAGATATCATATTACAAAATATAGGAATTCTATTGATCTATTTGAATCCTTGTTGTTGATTTTGTGGAAGTAGTTGGTGACTCATCACTTTGACTTGACTGTCTGCTCCATGCTGACTCAAAATTCCAATTCACCTTTACTCAAGTGAAGAACAAAAATGTTCCCATCTCTTTTTACTAGGGATTGAAACCTTGAGTAACTTTCTGTATATCTCGTCCATCTTAGTATACTTGCAAAAGTGGGCTTAGTGATGAAAATATGTTTTATCGCATGTTGTATACTTAGGTCCAACTGTAATGTATCTAGGAAATCTTTGCCAATAATGATTCCCTGTATACTTGCAAACTTGGAACCATCCTTTTCCATTGCACTGATCTTCTTATTGTAATATGTCAGAGTGATTAACTTGTCATTGAGTACTAGCAGTCCAGGGAGACCCTTCTTGTGTAGTACTTCAATTTTGCTGAAAAATCTCTGAACTCCAATGTCCATCACTTGAGCCTTCTCCTCTATATGCAACATCAATCCTTTCTTTCTTAGGACATTCTTGACCTCCACGATGGTCTTTGTCCTATCTTCAATCTCCATTGCTTCTAACTCCTGCTTATTTTTGGAGTTAAGGAAGCTTATGACCTGAGTGGCCTCTGTAGGTATTTCTCCTAGATCTTTTCTTATCTTTCCAATTGCTTCTATGGCCTTCTGTACAACTTCATGTTTTTCAAATATGATCTATATGAATGGACATATATCTATCATAGACTTGCAGATATCCGCCCAGATGTTTTCCTTGGCCTCAGATAAGGTCTTTTCGATGACAATATCCTTCTGTAGCTATTGTAGTTGTTGATTGAGTCTCTGAATGTTATGCATTTATGCATGATAACTGGTTTGAAACATTGATTTCGGGTTTTGGAGGTTTCTCACTTCCTCTTACAACTTTCTAATCTCCTCCCCTTGAAGAGACATGTCTTCCATAGACTTCACAAGTTTCTCAGATACATCTGCAACTTGCATTGGGATGGATGATGGATTCTCTAATGTTGTAGATGCTTTTGTTGTTCTCACTTGTGTCAGAGGGACTTCTTCTAGTGGATTAATATCCATCTGCACACTCTATACTTTCTCCTTTATTAATTTTTCCATCTCTTCCTCCATCTGTCTTCTTTGTGCATTATGTTCCATCATCATCTTCAACATCTCCTATTTGTGTCCTTCTATTTCAACCACCTTCTTTGCTTGTGAATCTTTAGTGGATGGAAGCTTCAGTTTCTTTCTCAAGGATTCTATATCAACATTTTTCTTCTTCAACAATTCTTCAGCTTCTTTGACATTTGATGGGTCATATCCAATCTTCAACACTAAATCTTCTAGTGATTTGATATTGTTTTCCTTGGCCAAAGAGGATATTTTCTCCAGATTCAATTGGGATTTGATGTTATTCAGAGACACATGCAATTTTGAAGCAGTCAATGAGGTGTTTTTCAAGGTGGATAAAATCATCTCCCCCGTTTTCATGTGCATGTCCATTTGATCCAATGGATGGACCTCTTTCACATCAAACTAAAAGGAAGTCTTCTTGTAATCAGTAATTGTCCTGGGATGAGGAACTTGAGATTGCAGGAATGCCGTTTGAATTATTCCTTTATGTGTGTCAAATGCTGACAATATTCTATGTTGGAAAGTGGATGTCTTCTTCCATAATTGGGCATATGTGTTGTTGTTTAGGATTTCATTCCTCTGCCTGATCTATTTGTATTCGTCAAATATATTTGACCATGTTTGATCATGAGAGGACTTGGATGACATAGTAGTGTCTGTTTGTTTTTTAGATGAAGATGTGGACACTATGAACTGAATGCCTAAAAATCTTGATGAGTGTGGTCCCTCCATGACTATGGTGGACTTCATTTCTCCTTCTTTGAGCAGGTCTAGTGTGTCACTAGTTTTAGTCCTCTTTCTGTAGACTTGGAATTATTCAATTGATACCTCTGTGACTAAAGGGGAAACCTATGTCCTTGCTCTCTTTTTTTTTGTATTTGAGGTGTGTTGGTATGTAAAGTAGTGACAGGGGGAGGTTGTTCTTCTATTTCCAACAGTGTGTTCTCTTGCCAATCTGTCTGATTCATATACTTTTCTACCTCTGGATTTTGTACATGAGACTAAGGAGTGTTCTTTTGTTTGAACCTGATCTTTGAGATGACACCAAATGGGTCATAATTCCATGTGAAACTTTAAGTGAATTTCATCTGTTTCAAGAGGATTTATTCCTCTTCTCCGATGACTCTATTGTTGCATATGAAAGAACCTATTTGGGTCTTGATTATGAGTTGTTTTTTCTTCTTGACTGATACAAAATGGATGTCATCAAAGTTCACCATATGCCTTATATATTCCAATGCAAAGATCCTTACAGGGAGATATTTTGGTAGCCTGTATGGTGGCAATTCACATCCATAAACTCTTATTTTAGTGTGATTTTGGTATATATACCAATCTCATGTTTTGGCCAAATCAGAGAGATGAAGAATTCTATGGAATTCTTCATTGATTCTTGGCTTTGTTTTGTTGTTGAGCATGCAAACCAGTGGGTGATAAAATTGATCAATGAAATCCTTGAAGATGAACTCAGTTGAAATTTTCCTCACCAGTGACGTCCATGAAGTCACTAATTGAGGGTTTCCTTTCTGATCCAATTTCCGAAGAGCACATGAAAATCTATCTGGCCAAAAAAAAAAAAATAGGTGCACCAACACTGAGGAATATCTGAACATTCCTTCTGTCAAAAATTTGAAAAATTGATCATGTATGTTGTCAGCCAAAAATTGACTGAAATCAAATTGAATTGTGGCATTTTCTTCTATGGAGAAAATGGACAGAAAACCTAAGATAGGTTCATATACCCATTCATCTGAAAAATATACTAACAGGTAATAGAGGATAGAAATAAGATGGTTTTCCTTGACAGAGAAGATTGAAGATGGATATGGAGGGTTTTTCTTAGGCAACTGAGCATCTTCTGGCAGAAAAATTTAAAAAATCTAGGCTCTTTGGGGGAAGGAGAGTTTCTTGTAGAGGTCATTTAGGGATTCGATAAAGAAAGGGATTGCAGAGTCAATTCTTGGTATCTGTAACATCTAATTGATGGCTTCAGGGGTAATGGTGAACAAGGTTTCACCAGAAGAGGAAACAATGGCCCTTTGGCAGGGAAAATAATGGGCTTGACATTTCAGGGAAAATTTTAGGAAGTGGAAGTTCTGGGGGGGGACATGTATAGGGGAAAATTTGACTCCCAGAGTCCAATCTCATCACTCTAATCCAGGAAAATACCCTTTAGCAAGAAGTGTAATTCCAAGAAGTCAAATTCACACTTCGGCTCTGTAAGTTTGTAGTCTTTATCTGCCAAGGGAATATGATCCAGGTTGACGAGAGGGAGAATAAATGGACTTCCAGATGTTTTAGGGGATTTATCTTTGGGAGTCATGACTAATAGAGTTTTATAGGTGAATTAATGGATGATTGTAATTAACTGGGTTAACTGTGTTTGTTGATAGTGAGCTTTGGCAGCAATGGGCTCGAAGGCTCTATTTGGCGCAGTGTCGATAGAGTATGGATCTGCAAATAACATCATAGTGTTGAATAAATGGGGTTAACTAGTGCACAAATGTGTCCTTTATGGCGTGGGGTGATGACTGGTTGAGTAACGGTCACAGGGAGGACATTGATTGGCCAATGGGTATGTGGGGTGTGATGTGTGACATATGATAGTGGGGTACAATGGTAGAGTGAGGTGGGTGGTATTGGGTAGGTGGTTGGGCTGGATTCAAGAGGGAAGGTAGGTAGTAAGTGGATTTGAGTGGGGGGGTCCGAAATGTTGATAGGGTGACACTTTAGATGGGTCCACCGTGGGGGAAACCCCTTTTCCAGACCCCCCCCACCATTAAAGGTAGAAAGGTTGGGGGGGTCTGAAAAACACTAATGGTCGTTGATCTGGGTGCTACTAGATGTTGTCGATGGAATTTGTGCACCTTTTAGTCGCAACACGACAAATAGTCATATCTACAAGAAAATTAGGATAAAATTATTATGTGGGTAGCACTAAGCTCCCCCTTTCTTATATTTTCACCATGGTATTATTTCTTAAGATATAAAAACATCAAATTTTACTTAAATAAAGGGTATTTTAACAATCCCTTTGCAATTTTTATTGAAATAAGCATCATTGACCTAATTCCTAGCCTAATAAACTATCACATTAATCCAACTTTGACTATTTGATTAATAATTACTCTAAACTAACTAATTTTTCCAAGATTAAGTTGTTTGACCAAATGTATTCACTAACCTAACAACATAAATTTAAAAGGTTTGATCATGATTATATGGTATGAGTCAAACATAATTTATTTTCATGGGGTTATATATATATTTATACCCTCTTTTCGTTTTTTCTATTTTTATCCTTTTTTATTTTCTTTTCTTTTCTTTATCTTTTCTTTTCTTTCCCTTTTTATTTTCTTTTGTTTTTCTTTTAGTAAATCATTTGCATAATAAAATATTATTTACAATAAAATATGACTAGAGGAAGAAATCGTAATCACCAGGTGATACTATGAAATATAGGGTTATAAAAATGGCTCGACTTGGGGGTGGTGTTATCCTTGTGAGGTGCCAATAACCAGCTACCTGCTGCCTTGAAACTTATTCTCCAGTACTTTTCTGCATTATGATTTTCTTTATTATAAATGTGAATTTGGTGATCCTGATCAGGGGCTTAGGGCCTTCTCTTTGGGATTCAACCACTGATATAAAATCACCCACACCTGACATAAAAAGTAAAATGGTTATTTACAATGAAATGAGTGAGAAAATCTTCATTCTTGTGAAACATAGTGCTTGAGCATTTTGTCATTCATAGGTCCTCCTCGCAGATCTACTCCATCCATATCCTTGATAAAAAATGCATTTCTTCCTCTGTAGGCATGTATTATGAATGGACCTTTCCATTAATGGTCAAATTTCCCATTTTTCCCCTTTTATTCATTCCTTGAGTCCCACTTCAGTACTTTATCTCCTAATTGGAAATCATCATCCTTGTCCCTTCTATCATAGATTTTCTTTATATTTTCCTGAATCACCTGAGTTTGGTTGTAGACCTCTTCTCTGGATGTTGCAATTGTATAGTTTGATTGATTCTTCTTTTGATGTCATTTTGTTCTACCTGTATTTCCTGCAACAACTTCATGACAGGAACACCTAAAGATTTAGGAAAGAAAGCATACATTCTATAGAACAACTGGTATGGAGATATACCAATTGACCTCTTTCTAGTAAGTCTGTTTGCCTAAAGTGCATGTACCAACTTTTTGTGCATGATTTTTTGTTGTCCTCCAACATCTTCTTCATGGTGTTGGCAAAACTCTTATTTGAATACTACCAATCCATTTCCCTAAGGATAATAGGTTGTATAGAGTCCTAAGGTGATATGATACTTTCTGCAAAACTCTATCATAATTTTTTATTTGAATGATACTGCATTGTCAGTGACATCCAAATCTAGAAAGAATGTTAGTTATTGTCAGTGACATCCAAATCTAGAAAGAATGTTAGTTTCCAAAAAAATTATGATCACAACATTAGTGGCTTGCCTGGTGGGTACAACTTCAATCAGTTTGGTGAAATAATCAGTGGTTGTGAGAATCCACTTGTGTTGGCCTGATGAAGGTGGGTGGATTTCTCCAATGAAGTCCAAACCCCATTGTTGAAATGGATCTTCAACTGAAATTGGCTTCAAGGGTAAAGGTAGAAGTTTTCTTTTGCCTTCAAAGATCTGGCATTTATGATAGGAGGTCACTTTCTTTTGGACATCTGCAAATAAGGTTGGCCAATAGAAACCATCTCTAAGAATTTTATTGGCAGTGGTCTTCCAATTCAAATGTCCACCACAGTCTCCTTCATGGAATTTCTGCAAAGCTTTATCAACTTCATCTTTCAACAAAAAATTTAGTATAATACCTTCAACATCTTTCCAATACAAATTTCCATTTGAAATGCAATACTTCATAGCTTTAAGTTTCAAAAATATATCTTTATTTTTAGTTAAACAAGGAGGAGCTTGGAGGTGATTTAAAACAAAAATAAGGTATGCATACCAGAGAGAGTTTGAAAAAACCTCTTTAACTTCTGGAGTCACTTTCTCTTCTTGTTCATCAACTGCAACTAGAGAATTAATATCAAAGCATGAAAGTTTGACTCAGCCATCAGTTTGGCTAATCCTTGACCCTTGATAAGCTTGGTTGGTTTAATCTAAATATCATACTCAAGGATCACAACAATACATTTACCTCTTCTTCCATCTAGATTGTCTTGGGTCATAATATCGTTCACCACAACATTAGGAACATAAGCAATAATATGTGAGTGGAGAATATATACTTTGAAATATTTAATTTCTTTCACCAAAGGAAAATCTTTCTTTTCCATGATGTTATAATTCAATGCATCATCTCTCAAGGATTTGTTGAAGAAATAAATAGGTTGTTCATGTCCTTCACTATTTTTCTACAAAATAACTATTGCAATGGTATGCTCAGAGGCAAAGGAGAATAGGAGGAAATATTTGGTGTAATCAGGACTGATAAGTATAGGGGCTTGTGTCAAGGCATGTTTCACTTGATTAAAGGAATGTTTTTCTTCTATGGTCCATTTTATTTTTGTATATATTTTTCAACATGTTGGTTATGTTTCTCAGAAGTTCTGCCAAGTTAGGGATAAATCTTCTTAGAACTTTTATTTTACCTATGAAAGACTGTGACTCTTTTTTGTTTCTAGGATGGTCTATTTTTTGGATGGCTTCAATCCTGCCATAATCTATTTTGATCCCATCCTTATATATAGTGTGTCCTAACAACTTACCTTCCTCTAGACCAAACATACTTTCTTGGGATTTAGTGAGATTCCAAATTTCCTTCATTTTTCCTTCATTTTTCTAAGGTGGAGTAATCATTCTTCATTTTTTTTTGAAAAAACATTTATGTCACCCATGTATATGACAATGAATCTTCCAAGTTCATACACAAAAGCAATGTCCATTGCTCTCTAAAATGTGGCCCCAACATTCATTAAACCAAAAGGCATTTTCATATACATGAAAGTTCCCCAAGGTGTAATAAACGATGTTGTATCCTGATCATTAGGGTGGAATAAGACTTGGTTGTAGCCAGAAAATCCATCTAACAAAGAAATTCTACTCGATCCAACTACCTTCTGCAAAATATGGTCCATTTTGGGCAAGGGATAGTTGTCTTTAAGTGAGACTTTATTGAGGTTTCTGAAATAAATACATAGTCTGATTTATCCACTCTTTTTTCTGGTAAGAACTAAATTGGACACCGATTTAGAAAACCTTAGTGGGACAATGATTTTAGCATCATACATTTTATTTATTTCCTTTTCAATTAGAGGCATTAACTTTGGGTTAATTCTTCTAGGTTTCTGTTTGAAAGGATTATGATCTTCTTTTATGGGAATTTTATGTTGTATAATACTAGTGTCATAAGATTTTATATATTCATAGCTCCATGCAAAAGCATCTACAAATTCCTTGAATAATTCTATATATTTCTATTTTTATCAGGACGTAAAGATTTTGACAATTTAATCATTTTTGGTTCCTTATCAGTCCCTATGTTACAGTCCTCAACATCTTTTCCAGTAGGTTCATTTTTTGGTTTTTTAGCTACATCAAACTCAAAAAGTTCTTCCAATGGGACTAACCCTCTAGGAAGAATGTTATCCTTTAATTGCAAAAAATATGAATTTTATTATTTTTTATTTATTTCTTCTAAATATATTTTATTTACACTTTCATTATCACTATCTACATCAATATTTTCATATTCAAATTCATTTTTTGATTGCAAAAAATCATCAATCTGTTCATCATTACCAAAAGCTTGCCAATACCTGATATTGTCTAGAACAATAAGTCAACATTTCACCTCCATTATGTATTGGTGATTATGATGAAATGGTATTTTACAAGTGGCTGTTGAGGTAGCCAGTCCATCAACAAGTATGTTTTGGCCTCTGGGAATCACCTGTAAGTCCCATTCAGTATAACATTGCAAAAAATCAAGAACAACATTTCTATAGGCCCTTAGTCTCGGGTGTTTTTTAGAGTACTCACCTTTGATCTATTTTATGATTAGTTCAGAATCACCCCTTACTGAAATTCTCTTGGCACCAAGATTTTTTTAACAATTTTAGACTTATCATTAATGATTCATACTTGACTATATTGTTGGTACACTGGAAATTTAATTTGTAAGAATGGATTTCTGAATATATTGGTTTTGAATTGAAAACCCACACTCCAGCTCCAGATCCTTCTTTAATGAAAACACCATCAAAATATAAACTCCAAATAGGTTCCATTGGTTCATCAGTTTGTATTATCATTGTTTTATCTTCTTCATGAGCTTCTTTTCTTTCCTCCAAGTGATACACATCATCTTCCAATTTGGCAATTTGACTTTCCATGTCACCATAATTATATAAAATAAAAGAGTCAAGATCAGAATGAACAAAGTATAAGGGGTATTTATGTGGCTTCTCTTGAATATTTACCATGTATTTCATCAGTTTCTCCATGTACAATTTTCTCTGCTGACCAAATAATGGGATGGTGGCATAAGACATGTACAACTGTAGGGTACCCTGTAATTTGGCTCCCCATGATCGAGACAAAAAAATGCCATACTTTGGAGATATGCCTACAACAATAATGTCCATTACCATGCTTTTGGATGGTATTTGTGCCAAAGTAATACACAAGTCTTTGATCATACCTTTGCATTTAAATTTTCTTGAATCAAAGGAGTGTAAATCCTTATAAGGCCTGGTGATATTAAGCCCTAATTTCCCCATCACAGCCTTAGGCATAAGGTTATGAAAAGCACCAGGATTTAGCATCGAATTGTGCAATGTCTTATCATGAATATTTAAGATGATGTAAAAAGGAGGAACTGAACCACTGTCAGATTTTCCCTCAACTTCAGGTCCAAACAACAACTCTAGTTGATCATTAGCAATGTTCACTATGTATATACCCCCTCCTAGTTCTATGTTCAGGGATTTGATCACTTGTGTTCTGTAAGAATTATTTTTCATTAATTTTGATAGAGAAATAGGTATTTTGAGTTTATCCAATTCACTTTCCAGACTAAATGTGGTAGGAGTTTTGTTTTTACTAGGAAAATCTGAGTTCTCAACCACATTTTTCTATGTAGTAGGATTGGGATGACTGGTGGATGCAACATCAATTTGAGTTGTCTTTGGTACAGAGTCAGGTTTTCTTTTTGTAGGGACCTCTAAGTTTTTCTTTTCAAGAACTTTCCTAGCAAGAGTATCTGAGGTTTTCTTAATTTCATAAGCTTTCTTGGTTGATTATAAATAGAATTTTTACTTCTCATGTTGGATTGCCTATGAACTTACATTATTGCGTTTTAAAAATCTTTTTGTTATGATTCTTCCTCATTTACTTCAGTCTATGAAAGGAGGAAAAGATCATGTTCTTCTTGGTTAATAAAAATGGAATCATTGTCATTTACTCCCATAAGATTTATGTGAATGTCATCAAGTCCCTTGATTTTTTCTTCCCCCTCATCAACATAGTTTTCTTGAAAAGGTGGCCTAATCTGTTGATCAAGGCCTCTTTGTTCTCTTTTCTCTCTAGGTTCTCTTTGTCTGATTTGAGGAGGATTTCTCCTGAAATTTGGATTTTTGATTTGAGGGCCAGGTTGATTATCTCTAGGTGGGTTCCTATCATTGATTTCTAATCTTTCCATCATTATTTCCATATTTCTGACTAAGGAATCTATTTTTGCATTTGAAATGGAAGCGGATGGTTCTTCCTTAATTATGATTCTCGTTTATGTTCTTTGTCTAGCTCTTATAGACAATAGATTTTCTTCAACACTCACGACACATTTTTTCATATCTTCCAGAGTTGCAACATTTTTTCTCTCAATTGGTAGGACATGTCAGCATCAAAACCATCAAGGAACTTAATAAAATCCAACCCTTGAGGAGGTTTAATGTTGATTGGAATTGCATTATAGATATTTTTGAAGAGAGTGCAATAGTACTATACACTTTCCCCTTGGTTTCTTTTGATACTTTCATATTCAGATAAAATTTGAAGTAGGTTCTTCTTTACTTCCCATCTATTGAGAAAATACTGGTGAAAGGCAACAATATCAACAATGCTAGTAGTTGGCAAGGATTTGAACCATTTCTTAACATCACCAGTTAAACTTTGTGCAAAGAGTCTCATTTGGACATCTTCCTCATATACTTATTGTAAATCAAAGAAGTCATTCATTTTTTCGACATGTTGTTGTGCATTTAGGCTTCCAGTGCCATCAAACTAAGGAATCCTAGTTTGATAATCCTAGGGCATATTGTGTAAGGGAGAATACAGGACAAGGGGATCATATATTGCTGCCATGATTGGTGGAGGAGGTTGGTTAGTAGGAAATCCAGTAGTAGTCTGGGTTGTAACCTGTATAATCGTTGGCGAAGTGATAGAATATCTAAAAGAAGTAGGGTTGGGGGATATATAATAAGTTACTTGAGGATTAATAGAAACTGTAGAGATAGAAAGGGTAGAAATTTCAACAAACTGTTGAAAATAGGTTGTGCAAAGCTTGTTCAAATTCTGATGCTAGATCTTGTAACTTTTGAAAGTGTTGAAGGATTTGTTGATCAAGATCTATTCCAAAAGAATGTATTTCAGGGATTTTAGGTTGGATAATAGCTTGATATAGAACTATTGCATCCACAATGATATCAAATTTGGTTCTGAAAAGGCTATGCTCAAAAGGTAGATCAAACTGGGTGTTTTGGATTGTGACAAACTTCTATGGAAGAGAAGTGGCCCTAGGAAGAGGATTATTGCTCCCTTGACTTTCTGTTGTGATTTTTTTAAAATTAACTTTTCTGGATTATCTACTACTTTTACAGGTTCTAGATCGGGGTAAGATATGGTATGAATTTTTTTTGGACCCATAACTTTAAAATTTTAGAAACCTAAGTAATTATTTACAAATTTTAACAACCTATGAACATTTATCTCTTGAGATTTAGATCTTTGATTGTTTCAAAAATAAATTTTTATAATCTAGGGAAGACAATTCATAAAGTTGGAAAATTTGTTCAGTTCCCCAGTATGGTTGCCACTATGTTAACACTCTGTAATTCCTAGAGGTTCTCAAAGGGTGGAAGAAATTGACAAAGGTAACTATCAAAACCACTTTTGAAACTGGGATGTAGCCCTGCCAGTTTCAGATAGGGATCTCTCTGTAATATTTAGATCTGTTTAATTTTTAAATATTAGGCTAGTTATGATAGTTCAAATTTGTTTGTTTGTTTGTAAAAGTTGGCTGAAAGAATGCATTAAATTTCCATTGGGCTATGGGGTCTGTATTAAATATGAGGATCAAGTTCCTCTTTTTATGAGGTTTTCTTCATAGGGAAAGGTAGTAAAACTATTAGATATATTGAGATTAAAAGAGGTGAATAAGATGGAAAAGGTGTGAGAGTCCACTAAGTAAAGGAGCAACTAATAATTCCCTTACTTAATTTTAGATGAAAAACACATAGACCATTAAAAGACTAGAGATAGAGTATACAAGATAAATTATGTTCTTTTGATTTCCTTTTGATGATTAGAATCTGAATTACATTAATGATCACAGAGAATAAGAAAACATTTAACAGAGAAAGAGATACATCACCAACAATTTGACAAAAGAATCCTGTAAATATGCATGTTTTATTACTGGTCAATCCTTTGAAAAGTTTACCCAATAATTCCTGGGTGCAAAAATCAATGCTCGATATTTCGAAGGAAGTAGTATTTATACAATAATTTACATCTGATCCGGTCATAAATGACTAGGATATTATGGAGGAAAAATCTAACTAATTAGATCTCATATAACAAAATATAGGAATTATGTTGATCTATTCGGATCCTTGGTGCTCATTTTTTGGGAGTTGTTGGTGACTCATCACTTTGACTTGACTCTCTACTTGATGCTGAATCGAAATTCCAAATCACCTTTACTCAAGTAAATAACACAAATCTTCTCATGTCTTTATACTAGGGATGGAAACCTTGGGTAACTTTCTGTATATCTCATTCATCTAATTATACTTGGAAAAAGTGGGCTTGGTGATGAAAATATGTTTTATCTCATGCTGGATACTCAGGTCCAATTGTAATATCTCTAGGAAATATTTTCCACTAATGTTTCCCTGTATACCTTCAAACTTAGAACCATCCTTTGCCACTGCACTGATCTTTTGCTTGTAATATTTCAGAGTGATTAGCTTGTCATTGAGTACTAGTAGTCCACAGAGACCCTTCTTGTGTAGTTCTTCAATTTTAATGAAAAATCTTTGAACTCCAATGTCCATCACCTGAGCCTTCTCCTCTAGCTACAACATCAATCCTTTCTTGGTTAGGACCTTCTTGACCTCCAGGATGGTCTCTGTCATGTCTTCAATCTCCATTACTTCTAATTCCTGCTTGTTTTTGGAGTTCATGAATCTGATGAGCTCAATGGCCTCCACAAGTATTTCTCCAAGATCTTCTGTTATATTTCCAATTGCTTCTCTGGCCTTCTATACCAGTTCATGTTGTTCAAAGATGATATATATGAATGTCCATATTTTTGTCATAGACTTGTTTATATCCACATAGATGTTTTCCTTGGCCTCAAATAAGGTCTTTTCCATGACAGTCTCCTTCTGTAGTTGTTGTAGTTGTTGACTAAGTGTCTAAACCTTATGTATTTCTGCATTATAACTGGTATGGAACATTGATTTTAGGTCTTCCAAGTTTCTCACTCCCTCTTGCAACTTTCTAATCTCCTCCCCTTGAAGGGACATGTCTTCCATAGACTTCACAAATTTCTCAGATACATCTGGAACTTGCATTGGGATGGTTGATGGAATCTCTAATGTTGTATCTGCTTCTTCTATTCTCACTCCTATCAGAGGGACTGCTTCTAGTGTATTAATATCCATCTCCACACTATTATAACCCTAAATTGCACCATTCATGCTTACCTGGCATCAGGCCAACTCATTGCCCTTCATTGCCAAATCCATGCTGAACAGACTCTTCAAAAAACCTCTTAAACCAAGTAACCCACGCCCTAACCCACTGTTGGGCGCGTTGGAACGTTGGCAGGCCTTATGCTGCATGCGTTGGAATGCGGGCTGGCCCACTACAGCTAGTGTTTACCTAACAAAGAAAAAAATCAGGAAAGTTTCCGCCGAGACGAAAAGCTTCGGGTCAGTTAACTGGAACTCCCAGCCATGCATGGCCGAGAATTCGTCTAAAACCCTAGCTCCTTCTAGCCTATAAAATAAGGGGTAGGGGTACTATTCAAAGGAGGAAAATCATAGCAAAGAAACTATGCCCAATTGCCGAATCCGTTTTGTCCCAACCCTTTAGCCTTTCCTCAAGCTTTAGGAGAATTCAAGCAAAGCAGTTGGAGGACAAAAAAGAGGAGGAGCCCAGGATCAGGATCACGGAGTGGTGGCCAGTCTCTATAATAATTGTAAGTTGATTCATGTTGAGATTAATAAAAAGATACTTTTCCCGTCCCGAATACATGAGTCTTGTATGTTTTATTTGATTTTTGTTTAATCTCTAATCCTCTAGTAGAACAATAGCATGCATGTGTAGTTTTGTCTTGATTGCAGGATCGCTTTTTGGAAGGAGCAGCAGAAGCAAGGAGATAAAGCTCAATGGAGGATCTACACCAACCGTCGATAAAAAGGTTAGTTGATTCTTCCCATGTGTGCATGTGAAAAAGGGTTTTAGATTCGGGGTAGAAGGTTAAAAGTAGCTTATGAAGGGTCATGATCTGCATACAAGTTTAAGCCCTAGCTTGTTAGTCCGTAGGGTAGAATACCCCACAACAGAATTGGTGACTCCACTGGGGACATTTTACTCTTAGGGTTTCTGAATTTCATTAGAGGTTCTTGGGTAGTTCAAAGAAGTTAGTTTTCTGTTTCTTTGTTTATTTTTGTTTTCTGTTAGGTCAAAAGCTAGCAGGGAACCTGGTTATCAATACCAGTTTTTCCTTGGCTGTTGCTTGACATTGCTTCTCGGGACACACAGAGGTACACGCGGCCTGCAGAAGGCCTGCGCGCGTGTAACCTGCGCCATAACCTTCTACAGGTCACGTTTGAACGCTTGCTGTAATGGTTTCAGTAGCGTGTAGAGCCTAGGAAGCTTAAGAGGCAGACTCCTCTGCCCTGTCAGAAGTTTACCTTCTCAGGGGGCTTTCTGGATCCTGTCTGGGTCTTGTTGGTTTATTTTCTTGTTTTTCAGTCTGCCTTTTTGTGTTAGTCATTCATTGCATTTTTTTTCTTTTTTTTTGCAAATTTTCTTTTTATGTTGAAGTGCTAGCATCCAAGCCTTTTAGAGACCCTGGTTGTTGATACCAGAGGCCTTTTTCAGGTCTGGGTTGTCTGTGTATTGTTTTATCTTGGCTTTTGTATAGACCCGCAGCCTGTTTAAACCTAGCCCGCGGGTACCCACGCGTTGTTGTAGCTCAGCACGCGTTTGCACGTGTGCTGTCTTGGTGTTAGTCGCAGGCTTGTTTGGTAGCTTTTCAGCTTGGGTGGGGCAGTCATCCCCTCCTATGGTGAGAAGAGCTCCTCTCAGGGGTATAGAGTCTGGAGCTGCACACTCAACAGATTGGGGCATCTTATCCTTAACCTGTGTTTGTTAGTTCATGTTTTGATAGAAAAGACAAAAGAGAAAAAATCTTTGTTTTATGGTTTTTAGGCAAGTGTTAGAATCGGTGTTGTTTTGATTGCTTTTTTGCATTTTTTGTGCTCTGATTCTGTTTGCAATCTGTGCTTTAAGCCAGAGTTTTCTTTTCATTCTCTTGGTTTTGTTCTTGTCAACATTTTTCCTTGTTGCGTTATTTCGCAATCAAATAAAATAAATAAATTTTTTATTGTTTCATCTTCTTCTTGATTTGAATATTGTGTTGTTGCATCAGTAGCTAGGAAAGAGTCTTTTTGCATAAGTTTTTGCAGTGAATTTAGAGTATAAGTAGCTCGCAGATCTAAGCGAAAGTCCTTTATATTTACTGCATGGAATCTTAGTAAATTTGAAAAAGAAAAGAAGTCTTTCATTGAAAAGTTGTTGGTTTTTCATTTTAGTAAAAGTTTTTGTTTTCACGCATTTTGTTCATTTTTCTTTGAGTCTTTTTACACACCATCAGTTTCACTTTCGTACCTTGTGACTTAAAAAAACCCATTAAAAGAAACACTAATTAAAATAAAGTAGAATTTTATGTTTGTAGAGTGCATACACTAACTCAGGACTAGGGCCTTAGAATAGGTTGGAGAGTAAATTCTCCAAGGCCACCCAAACCAAACATTGGAGTCTGTTAATAGGGAGTGTAGAAGTCCAGTTATGGAAAGTTATTCAGGACCCCCCTCTAACACAGGGGATAAACACGAGGTCGCGTAAGGAAAGGAAGCGGAGATAACCCCTCCAAAGTTGGACCGAGCATTGTGGAGAACACATATCGAGGATTTGTTAAGGGATTCCGTCGTTTGCATTTTCCACGGAGCTTCGTGGGTCTCGAATCCATTCGAGGTCCTCAGTTGTCTTCCTGACCATTTTCTCTCGATACCCTTGACAGGTTTTGGGCTTGATATCCTGCTCATTGTGGTCTACCCGACTATCGACTGTACCCGCCTGATAGTTGTTCATGTGCTGGCAAACTAGTTGCCAATATTTTCTAGGGACATACACGGGTGACTGCGGGGGTATACCGCGGTACCTAGGATGGACATTGGACCAACGCTTTGCAGAGTATACCCAGAGGGTTCTTCCGTATTCGAGTTTCACTTGCACCGGTAAGTTGCTCTAGTGTTGGTTGTTGTAACTATTCTTCCAACTAGTTTAGTGCTTGCTTGATTTATCTTCTAGGGGATTTCTTTTAGTGTGTGTTAATGTTTGTTCATGTAGAATACCTTAGCATGTCGTGAATCTTCTCACACAGTGGAGGATTCAGAGCTCCGCCAGTCACGAAGGCTTCTGGGCCTGCCGCCGGTTATACTGGAGCCACCCCCGCCACCATTGAGGAGGAAGCTAGACCATCAAGGGTCTTTCGAAGCAACCAGGGATTTTGAGCCCAAACAACCCCCCGAGGAATCAACCGCCAATATTAGATTGGTTGAAACCTCAAACACTGATACTTGGCCAGAAATTATTGTGCCAATTCAATTTTACGAACGCCTGTCAGTGCCTAACCCAGTTATGGAACCAAACTCTGTTACTTCCTCTGGGATTTCTTCCATTCCCATCACTGTTTCTACCACAGGAGAAGCTTCTCCTAACTTTCCTTTGTCGGCAGTCCGGGCCACCATGGTCTCGACCGCAACTACGTCGCATAGTGGACTGACCCCATCTATCACGGCGACCACACCTCTTTACACACCTAGTGCGACAGGCGCTCCGTTTTCATATGGTATGCCTAGTTGAGGTACTAGTCCTGCACTCACTTCCTCCACTTTCCAGACTTTGGGTCTGGGGGCAGGGAGCTCTAACGCTCCTCTGCAAGGTCAACTTGGGGGAATTCCTGTCCCTTTCAATGCTTTTCCTTATGTTGGGGGTCATATCCCTCCTTCATCCCCTTCGCTTAGTGGATTGCATCAGCAGTCCGCCGGGCAGCCTGCACACACGAGTCCACTTGGAGCCGGGAGTCAAGGAACACCTGCGCAAACTCTGCCGGTAGGTTCGTTACCATTCATTTGGAACGGGATGGTCGGTAATAACACTTTCACATCCACTGCTTTCCCATCACGGGGCACACCCATTTTTGGATAGTCTACGCCAGCACAGGGTACTATTCTTGCACTGGGGGAACACATACCAGGACCTTGGAACTCAGGTCAAGGATCCGTTCCTTCATCTGGAATGTCGTTCTGGGGTAATTCTTTCCACAGTCAATGGAACCCCGGACAGACTTCCATGCCTCTCCCTTCGGGACTGGCATGGGGTAATCCTTCCCAAAGTCCGTCAAACACGATGAACGCCCAACATCCTATGTCCTTCATGGGGAATCAACAAATGATGTCTCTTCAAATGAAAAACCCTTACGCTGGTCAGGGCCACGGTTTCTACCAAAACCTGGGCCAGCAACCAAACTTTTCCTGGCAACCTGGTGCCAGTCCAACTCCAGGACCCTTTTATCCCAGCTATCAGCAGCAACCTAAACTACCTTTCTTGGCGATGTTACACTTGCCATATTTAACATGTTTGTTGAATGATCCTATCTGTCACGATCCATGTTGGCCTCCTATGCCGACGAAGTTGCCTTCGGACATCCCAAAGTTCGAGGCCAAGCCTAACGAAGATCCAGGTGATCACGTGACTACTTTCCACTTATGGTGTTCATCTAACTCACTGAAAGATGACTCTGTCCAGTTGCGATTGTTTCAACGCACTCTTACTGGGAGTTCTGCGAAATGGTACATAGAGCTTGATCATTCACGATATTCTTCTTTTGGTGAACTGGCGATGGCCTTCCTTAACCATTTCCAGTTACCTGTGAGATACGATGCCGGCACAGAGTTACTAGCTAATTTCGAGCAGACGACAGCGGACCATATCTCGGATCATATTCGAGAGTGGCTGTTAAGAACCAAACATCAATATAGCATAGAAAAACCTCAAGAAAAGTACTCAACGCCTTGAAAAAGAGATAATATCAGATAATAAGCCTCTTCGAGGGGGCAACCTCCTTTTACCCCACTTAAATGTTCAAGTACAAG
>ML840417.1:38778-57197 GCA_009831015.1 Picea engelmannii | reverse complement strand
TTTTTTGGACTCCCATAATGCATTAACCTTCTTCTACCAATCACTCAAATCCAATATTTGTCTTTATTTGTCCATAACACAATTGTCTTTTTTTGCATTGATTTGATAAAAAAATTATTCAAATTATGTTTTCCATCAATCCCACTTCACCCTCTCATTGAGGATACTACATCGAACTACACCCACATCCTTCATGAACCACTTAAGTCCTTTCTTAAATTCCATGAACTTACAAGGGACACAACACCCGTACTAGAATGAAAATGTACGATCCTACTCCAAGATAACATAGAAACCAAGTCAAGACCAAGGTAAATGGAGATATAGGGGTGCAAACTTGGAGCCAAGGAGGGGGTGGTTGCTACCTTTCAAAGATGATGAATGCTAGGAGCCTAAATAAATTAGAGATAAAACAAAGATACACCATAAACTTGAAATAAGCTAGATCTATTGCCTATCTCGAAAATATAACCCACATTGAAATACCAAATAGACTACCACGCTACTCATAATACCTCACATAAGAAAAAGCAAAAGTAGAGTAATATGACTCTGTTGATTCATAAATACTTGTTGATTCAAAAGGAAGGCATTCACCATGGGGATGCCTATGCTATCTCCCATTATTTATAATATAACTATTTTGAGGGGGTGATGATCTCGAGTATTGTAGAAATAAAGGCTACTAAATATTAGGTAATCACACTTAAATTATCAATAAGGGGAATCATAAATTTGTGAAGTACTGTGCAATGTTAATGAAATCATCAAGTGTGTAAATGAGCTAGTAAATGAATTCTATGTTCTTTTATTTTTATAAAATAAAACTACATGATTAATATGCAACTACCTACAACAAAGAACCATATCTATGTAGCATGAGTCTTCCAGACATGGATTGTATTAGGGCTTACTGGTTGATGCTACCAAACTCCTTATCTCCTTTAGAATTAAACATCATTGTTGAAAGTAAAGTAAACTATACATGCTCAATGCTATAGAAAGGAAATTGAAATTGAAAGGTAAATTCAATACTGGAAGATAAAGATACTCTACAATGCACTGAATCATACAATATATCCCCTGCCAATCATAGGTTCATGACATTCCAATGAAGGAAACAATCACATTAATAGAGATAACCAAATTTTTATAGCTATAGAAAAATAGAAACATTCACACAATAAAATACATATGAAATGCACAACAAATATGAAGGAACATTCACCGCAAGCCTCTCGAAGTAGGCCCTACCTAAGGATGATTGGTGAATCCCTTCATTACAACTTAATTTAATTTATAAGGATGGCAATATTTGTATTTCATCAAAAATATTCAAACTTACAAACTCTAATATCTATCTCTTTCAACCCTAGATATAAGCAAAATCAAACCTATAATTGTATACCCTAATAGAGATACAAATGAGCATATTTATACTAAGAGAGCCTTTGATCCCAACTAAGTAAATCCATTCTATGAACTAATAGTATTACCCCCCAAAATCGCTACTTCCTCCTTCATTAGTTAAGACAGTTCATTGAGGAATGGGATCCTAGGGTGAATGATCTTTGTTTGGTGTAGGAACATATATATTCTTGGAGGATATATTACACCCTTCTTTATCTTGATATATTTCATTAAATGGATGCTATGGAGTGCACGACCATCTCCCTCCTTTTCAATTTGGGGCGAGAGTCCTACTTGAGAACTCATGGTGTCAGTATTCTCATCAATCTATTGATTTCAATGGGTTGTCACATAGTGCATATCCATATCCATTATTCCTTGGACTAAAGCATAATGGAACATTTCTCTGCAACTCAGTTTCTCTTTCATAGTAAACTATTGTTAAACTACTAATCGACACAATGTCATGGCTTGCAGAATTGGTGTTTAACAAGTACTAGTTCAAATAATGGATAAAACATCAATTTTATTGTGGTAATTAGTTATACAAGGTGGATAAATATTGACTAATTTAGGATCCCATCATACCCTCAGACTTAAATGTTTGCAAGACCTCATGAAAAAAGGAAGGAAAAAGGACAAAAAGTGAATGGAAATGATTTGGATGTTGACTACTACTTAGTCAACATTATTCTCTAATTGTTATTTATTTGTTGTTGATGTTGATTTTGTTTGTTCTATTGTTGTTGTTGATTTCATTTGTTCCATTGTTGCTACTAATTCCAATTCAACCTCTATTGATATTATTGATTCTATTTCAATTTTAGTAGATGTTGATTAAGTCTTGATTACTGTTGCAATTGATGATTCTATCTTTGGTACTGTAGAAATTGATGAATCTATTCTCATGGTCGCTACTACAAATACTTCTTTCCTTAGTTTTCCAAACTCTTCTTTTTCCTCCCTTGATATGGGTGCTTGTTATTTTACTGCCAAGGACTCTAGAGTTTCATTCACCTTGGGTAAATAGGGCACCATTTTTCCTTGTAAAGCTATGTCCTCCTCTATAGAAATCTCTGTAGCATAACACTCAGTCCTTAGATCATAGGATATGGGGTAGATCTCTTTTTCCTTGTGGTGATAAGCTGAATATTTTAGAACCTCCTTTCATATATACTTCTCAATATCAATTTTAGGTTCAACTAACCTTCTAAAGTAGGGAATATGATTCAACAAGAGAGGGAACCTGTACTTTAGACCTATATAGTTGGAGGTGATTTTTTGAATACCTTCAGTGTATAGTTAAACTTGATAGAGAGTTATCATCAGAAAAGGTAGTGAGTGTTGTTCCTTCTGCTGCAAATCCTATATCAATGCTTAAACTCTTACCTCTATTTGTTGTGGCCTATAATTGTATCCTCTCCAACACTAGATGGGTGAGTGTGTCTATTATCAATTGGATGTGGTTCCTATATACTTCATTGGGTTCAACTCCTTCACCTCTTATTTGTAGCTCTACATTCCTTTGTTCAAATTCATAGCACTTTGTTGCAGAAAATTTGGTCCTCTCATTCTCCATCCAAGACATGAAGGATCTCAACTATATGTCTCCAATGTAAGGGTTTGGAAACCACCTTAGCCTTTTTTATAGAAAAAAATTGTGTAAATATAATTCACATACAATATTTCTCCTCTCTAGAGTGATATCATAATACAAATTACAAAATTGCCAAGGATTTTGGAAATCTATTTTTATCATTGATATGTAGCATTCAATTTGAAACTTGTTCCACCATTATTTTAGGTACAATTCATAGACCCTAGACGGATGTCTACATTATATCATTTGATTATCTTGATTAGCAATTTATCCACATGTATATGTCATCTTGGCTAAATCTTTATCCTTTTCAGTGGTCTCTTGTGTTTTCTTTAATAAATCTTCCTTCAATTTCATATTCTCATTGTTGATTCATTCTTAATTCTCATTATATTCAATTGAGACTAATGTGAGCTTCTCTTCTAGTCTAGTAATTACCTATTGGTGTTCTTAGATTGGAACAAAATTTTGAGCTCTAGCTTCAACTCCATGCTTCCATTTTACTACTTCTACTTGGGAAACATACAACTACCTCATAAGCTCTTAAATCACATTTATGGCTATAGAAGGAAATGGAATTATTACTTGAAACTTGTTTGATCCAGATCTTGTTACTCTCTTTGTATTCTTTTCGACAACTTGGTTGTTGGTACTTTCCTCTAGTGGGGTTTGCTTTATTGGTTGGCTACTAATTTCCTCATCTCCTCAATGATACAGATTCCGTATGGAGATATGGTTTCCTCATGTTGAGGAGAGTCTAAAATTTGGATTACTTCCTCAACATGCACTAAAGGCCCTTCTTGTGTAGTCTTTAAAACATTTGAATTTGGCTCTAGAGTATATTGAGAAGCCCTTATGCTACTTATTTTTCATCCTTTCCTACTAATCACTTCAATTGTTTCCTTAGGAACTTTCTGAGGCTTTGTAACTTATGGGATTTATTCAACTATTATTGTTGGTGTTGGATTTTGAACCTTTGATTTTGGATATAGAGTATATTGGGAAGGCCTTATATAACCTCTTCTACATCCTTTGTTATTGATTATTTCAACCATTTCCTCCCCAACCTACCCTGGCTTAGTAGCTTTTATGATTTGTTCAATTTTTATTGTTCGAGTTGGTGTCATGGATTGAAATAGTTCTCTAGTAGGTAGTGTTGTCTCCACACTCCCTTTTGAATAGCCAACAAACATATACCAGGTGACATAGTGTTTTTTTCTCCTTAAATAATTAATAATCAGTATATTGATCAGCCCATGGTGTCCTATGATCGATTTCCTTCCTTTTTGTATGTATGCAACTATATTTGTAGTAATTTTAACAAAAAACAGGGAATGATACTAATAATAATCTAGTTTTAAGGTCATGGCCAAGACAAACACCAAATTGGTGTATGATACCCCTTTGTTTATGGGACAAGGGACCCCCTTCATGCAACAATTTGACTGATAATAGTACTTTGATGTTTTAAATACTCCAAAAAAATTAAGTGACAGGCCAAAATAATATTGTGTTAACCTTCATAGGTAATGTATGTAATTATATGTAGGGCTACTTGATCCCATGGCCTTGGAAACATATCTCTTTTCAAAACCTTTCATATGTTTACTACCCTTTCTCTAGCCCGGAAGAAACTTATTTTGCATCCAAGGTGTCCTTATTGATTTTGAACCATGTTTCCCCTACAATTAAAAGGCCTATTTCTTATACAATGGTTTCCTATATTACTTCAACTTTCCACCCTTGAATCGTTGCAACATTCTCATGAAGTCATTGAGCAAAATCGACAATAATTGCATCATTTTCACCATTAAGGTCGTTAAAAAAAATCCATTCATCTAGCCTGCTAAAATATTTGATAAAATTATATAATGCCATGGTTTAAGTCTATATCTATTAGATCTCTTATTTTTAACACTCCTCTCATTGATGTTGATACTTCATGCAATAACTTGTGTTGGTTGTAGTTTACTAATTCTATAACTTATCTGTGTCATGTTTCTCATTGTTGCTTTACTCTCTTCAACTCCAACCAACCAAGTTTAATTTCCTTCATGGTAGGATTATAGAACAATTTTATGTAATTACCGCATATCCATGAAAAATATAGTTTAAATCTAATACTACAGTGGATGATTGGCATACCTTCCATTTTGATAATTTCCTATTCATGCTTTCCATCATTTACACATATTTCCCATAAAAATAAAAAATCGATTAGGATAATGGGGAATTAATGCACATGATTTGGTAGTAACAACATGGTCATGGTATTAACTTTTGTAATGTACCCATTACCAACAACCACTAAACTATTTCTCTGATACCAAACTATGATGTAACCATCGATCTGGGTACCTCAAGAATTCACCTTCTTGATGGATTTTCAATTTATGATACCAATTAATTAATAAAGAAGCACAAAACCAACACATGTAATTAACAAGAAACATGCTAAACCATAAAATAAATGAATAACGTGCCATGCACAACATTAATAACAAGCATGCACGATATAAACACATATCATAGATAAATATTACACAACGAAATATAAATTACACAGAGACAACTTATCTTTAAATAAACCATTCACCAACTAGCTACAGACATCATACGTTCCACCCAACCATATATGTTATTTTTCTATATCTCAGTAGTAGGTCTCCCCCAAGATAGGGTGATGCAGCCCCCTCTTCCCTCCTAGGGGTTTTGTGACCTCCCTGTCAATGATCTTCGAAACACTTAAGCTGAATCAAATTTTTGGGCCTCTAGCAAACCCTGGAACAACTTACACAACCCCCCCGATTGTTACCTCGCAGGTTTGAATTACCCACACAACCATTTTCTAGCACCTCTAGTAACTTTAACTTACGAGCGCTAGATCCTTCAGCTAGGCTCTTCTTCTCTATGATCGTAGGATATAACCTTGGGCCAACCTTATTCATAACTTCAGCCTTCAGAGGTATTGCAACCTCCACCCTCATTTCCTTTCGAAACACCTTATGCCAATACACACCGATTTTTGTCACGTGTCCTCCTAGATCTGACAATCCAGACTACCTCGGCCTTCACGACTTTGTGATGATTGCACTTGCTCCACTCAATTTCTCCGAACTCTCTAATCCACTGCCACATATCCTCCTTGCAGGAAATGGATATGATCACTTCTTGACTTCGCGACTTCGGTGACCCTGCTTCTTACAATACTCTAAGCCTCCAAACCACAAAGTTCCAAAAGACTCCACGGCTAACCTCCATGCAAATTTCCCATATCTGACGGTCTAGAGCGATATTGCTTCCTCCTGAACGGATCTTACTCGTTGATTTATGAAACTTCAAGAAATCCTCCCTATTGAAGGATTCTCTCTCTCTACCTCTTCTAAGCTTGCTCTTCTTTCAAAATATTAACTCCTCATATCATTTTTTCGACACTTAGTCGAAATTGACCTTGTGCACACCTGGAAACAGGTCTTCCTCCTTGACTTAACTTCTTTATGGATGAATGTGCACACCTTGCAACAATTCTTCACACTATTCTACAAATACTCTTAAGTTACTCCTCCTAAGTTTCTGAGTCACAAGACTCTATCGACACACTCCTTGTGTACAATATTCACCCCTTGCATACAAAGCTACAAGTTATCTCTCCTGGACTTGTTCATCCTCGATACTCTGAACTTCTCATAATTACTCCTTCGATACTTATCCCAGTATCGACCCTGCGCACACCTTGTGACAAAATTCCTCCAACTTGGCTCTTGACCAGAGACTGTGCACTCCTTGCAACAGTCCTTCCACGAATCAATTGTTCCTCTTGAAAAATATGAATCTAAGTGTGTTTTCTCCTAAGCACACTTTCAAGCTATCCCTCCTGGATTTCTAAGTCAAAACGTACTCTGTCAATACACACCTTGCAGAAACTTATGCACTCTTTTCATACAAAAGCTTCACGTTATCTCTTCTGAGCCTCTGAGTCGAAATAGACTCTATCAATGCACACCTTGTGGACACTATGTGCTCCTTGCACATGCTCGTAGAAGAGAAATAATTGAAACTTATCTAATATCTCACATATTCATACATTCAACCATGTAAATGCATTCATAACATAAGAACAAGTAGTAACAAATAATTTCAATTAAACAAAAAAAAGCATACCATTCATTCACTCAGATAGACACAGTGACTGCAACAACAAACATTTGGAACAATGCTTCTATGTTATATTCACTCAAATGATATATACATGGGATCATACATTTCTCTTCAAAAAATCTACAACTCTCAACAACTACAACTCTCAACAACTCTTCAACTAAAATCTAGCAGACTCGTTTGGACAAAAATACATTTATTTATACAAGAGGGCTCAAAGAGATTTTCAGTCCAACTACCTTAGTGCTATACTATCAAAATACAAGCTTTCAAATACTAAGGATTTATTACAATAAATGTTTGAGATAAACATATAAGAGAAAACACATTGAATCTATAATGCAAGGTACTACATTAAAGGAAAATACATTCCCCAATGATCTCATGCGATGGTTCAACTCCTAAACATTAAAGATGTTCTTTAATTACAATATTTTCAAGATATTTCATGATATGTCCTTAATTTCAAAATCATCACTTCAAAATGCATGCTAGTGCATTGAGATGTCTTCCACTTGCGCTTTGTTGGCGATGCTCCTGTATCATACTCCTCTGGAAAAAAATTCATGGACTCATGTCCATGAGGCCATGCACTGACTTCCCATGCTTTTGAATATCTTCTTCATTTACCCAATTGGCATATTCTATTGGGTGTCCTTTCCATTTTACCAAATATTCAAAATAATTCTTTCTCCTAGTCTTCTTTCCAATTCTCTCATCTATGATCTTCTCCATTTGTGGATTTTCTGCTACATGCATCTGCTTCTCCCATTGGATCTCTTTCTGATATTATGACCCTTTTTCATCTTCCATGTAAGGATACAGGTCTGAAATGTTGAATATGGGAGATATACCCACATCTTCTAGCAATTCTATCTCATAAGCATTTTCATCAATTTTTCTTAGGATCTTGCACAATCCTATCTTCTTCAACTTCAATTTGTTATATGTTCCCATTGGGAACCTTTCCTTCCTGAGATGTGCTAGAACTTGATCTCCCACTGCAAATTGAATTTTTCTCCTATGTTGATCAACTATGCATTTTTATTCTCTATTGTTGTTATGAAACTGTGCTTTGATCTAGTTATGAAGCTTCTGCATTTCTGCAGCGAAGTCTTCTGCTCCAGCGCTTATGAATTCATTCTGCTCCAGATCTCTTAACTCTGATACTCCTCTTGGATTCATCCCATATACTTTATGGAATGGAATCTTTCCTATACTTATGTTTGGTGAGTTATTGTATGTAAACTTTTCTTGTGATAGAATTCAATCCCACTGGCTATGATGTCCAGTGACCAAACTCCTCAACAAATTTCCTAAACTTCGATTTACCACCTCAGTCCGTCCATCTGTTTGAGGGTGATATTTTGAACTAAAAGAAAAATTTTCCCCCACCTTCTTCCACAATGTTCTCCATAAATGACCAACAAATTTAGTGTCTTTGTCTGAGACAATTCTCTTGGGCAACCCATGAAGTCTCACAATTTCCTTGAAAAACAAGTTCCCAATGTCTGTTGCATCATTAGTCTTCTGGCATGGGATAAAGTGTGCCATCTTTGAGAATCTATCAACTACCAAAAATATGGAATCACTTCCTCTTTGTGTCCTTGTTAATCCCAACACAAAATCCATTCTTATTGTATCCCAAGGCCTATCTGGGATAGGAAATGGTTGATACAATCCATTGTTATGTCTCTTCCCTTTTGTATACTGGAAAATATTACATGTGTTTACAAATTTTTTCACCTCTTCCCTCATACCTAGCCAATAGTATGAACCGTTGAATTGTGCAAATGTCTTGTCATGGACAAAATGTCTTGCTAGACCTCCACTATGTTTTTCCTTCAACATATTTTCTCTCATTGAGCACCTTGGTATGCACAATTTAAAACCTTTAAACAACAATCCATCTTGAATCAGATATTTTTTCCACTCGCTTCTGTCTCTGAGCACATGATTTTCACATGCTTCATATGCCTCTTTAAAATATGGATCATCACGATACATTTCCTTAAGGTGTTCAAACCCTAAGGTTTTCACTTGAAATTATTGCAGAATCAGAGATATCTTGCTGAATGCATCAACAAACTTGTTAGAATTACCAAAAATATGTTTAATGAAAAAAGTTAAATTTTGCATAAACTCTATCCACTTAGCATGTATTTGATTTAAATTCTCATGTCTGGTTATGAATTGTAAAGGCTGATTATCTCCATACAAAACAAATTCTTTTGGAGCAAGGTATTGCCTCCATTTCTTCAAGGCTTGAATTATTGCATAAAATTATTTATCATGCGTGGAGTAGTTTTGTTTAGTGTCATTCAACTTCTCGTTGAAATATGAAACATGCCTATTATCTTGGCTCAAGACTTCTCCAATTGCAACTCCACTAGCATCACATCTCATTTGAAATGTCTTCTTGAAATATGGTAAGACCATAATCAATTGTTCTATTATCTTCTCCTTTAATATCCAGAATATTTTCTCATCTTCTTCCATCCACTTAAAATACTTATGTCTCTTCTTCACCGCATCCACCATTGGTGTACAAATTCCACTAAAATTTATAATGAACTTCTGAAAGAAACTCTCTAATCCATGGAATCTTCTCACCTCAAATATGCTCCTTGGCGATGACCATCCTATGATTTCTCTCACCTTCTCTGGATCAATCTTTAATTCATTTGAAGAGATCACAAAACCCAAGTAAATGAGTTCTTTCTTGATAAAAGAGGACTTCTTCAGATTTATCAACAACTTCTCCTGCTGCAATATTCTCATCACTAATGTCAGGTGTCTCAAATGATCTTCTTCAGTTTTACTGAAGACTAATATATCATCCAGATATACAATCACAAACTTACCAATGAAATCTTTCAATACCTCATTCATCAACCTCATAAAAGTACTCGGGGCGTTTGTTAAGGAAATATGTACCTGATGGTGATCTTATTTCTGTTTCTTGAGTATGTACACATTCTCCATCCTCCATCCTTATTCGCACTCAACACAGTTGGTACTATGCATAGACTCAAGCTTTCTTTGACCAAACCCTTGTCCATCAAATCCTGGACTTGTCTCTTTACCTCCTCATTCTCTTAAGGTGTCAATATGTACGCTTATTTGTTCGACAGACTCGCTCCTAGTATTAGATGAATGTGATGGATAATAGTCCTGATGGGTGGCAATGAGCTCGACAACTCATCCACTACTATGTCAGAAATTTTTTCTAACATCTCCTGGATTTCTTCAGGCAGATCATCCATAGAAGTACTTGTAAGGAAAACTCTGGGTTTCCTTACCACAACAAATTACATCTCCTATTCTTTCTTGACTTCACTCAGGAGTTCCTTTCCACTCATGAGAAGTATACTTTTGATGGCTTCTTCCTTTACTTTCTTCTCCTCAATTGGAAGTAACATGTGTCTCCTACCATTCTTCTCCAAAGTATAAGTATTTTTTCTCCCATCATGAATGAAATTCCTATCAAACTTCCATGGTATCCCCAACAAAACATGACATACATCCATGGGAATTACATCACACAAAATATTATCTCTATATCCTCCTATCTTATATTCAACTAGGCATTGTTTAGTTACCGTTACCTGGTGTCCTTTCTGCAACCATGAGACTTTATATGGACTCGGATGTGCAGTTGTCTCCAGCTCCAATTTCTCCACCATCTCTGTGGATACTAAGTTATCAGTGCTCCCACTGTCAATTATCACCTTGCATACTCTATCTTTAGTCTTGCAAGAAGTTCTGAACAAACCGTTCCTTTGCACTGATTTTTCAACCTTTGGCTCTCACTTCAAGAGAACCTTCTTCATCATCAGAGATTTCCCATCTTCTGCACCTTCTTCTTAAACATTCCACTTTTGTGCGTCCAAAATGTGAGGTTCACCTCCTCCTTCTTTATTTCTCTCGGAGCATTCCCAAGACATGTGTCATGTCTTTCCACATGCATAACACTTCACTTCTCCTACTCTGTCTCTTCTTCTTCCTCGAGGAAAATATTTTCTTCCACCATACTGTCTCCATCGGGAGCTTCCTCCTCTTTCTGAGTGACTATGTGGTTTTTTGGTCTCAACCTTGGGCTTCTGTGCCTTATCATGGAAAATTCCCTTGCTTCTATTTGAACTTCTTACTTTGCTTCACTGGCTCTGTTTTCTGGCCAAATTCTCCTCTCCCTTCAACGCAATATGATAAGATTCCTCCACTATCCTTACTATCATCATACTGATTTCATCCTAGATTTCATATCTCAGGCCATTTATATACCTAACAACCTTTTCATCATCTTTTTCTCTCTGTCCATCTCTGATGTTCAACTTGTAAAAATCCATAGTGTATTCTTTCACTGTCATTCCCTTCTATCTCAGGTTCTGCAACTTCCTGAACATTTTTATCTAGTAATCCTTGGGTATGAATTTATCCTTCAACTTGGGTACATTTATATCCCAATTATTGATATTTTTCTTGTCTTTGCACCTTCTTTAAGCCTACAGCTCATCCCACCACAATGTTGCATGTCCTTTTAATATGGTGACAACATGCTTCACCTTTTTCTCCTCATCGACATCTTCATAGTTGAATTACTTGTCCATTGACCTTATCCAATCCAACAATTATTCAGCGTCTAAAATTTCTTTGTACATTGGGATGTCTATCTTCTCTCTAGCTCCCAATTTGACAACTACTTTCAGTAAACGTTCTTTTGCAGCATCCTCTCCTGCAGCGTCTTCAACTTCCACTTCTTCCTTTTCTGCATCATTGATGTCTCCAACATCAAGTTCTCTCCTTTGTTTTGTTTCCATAACATCTAACTTTGCATGGAGTTCTTGCATCTCCCTTTCTATGGCTCAATTTGCTACAGGTGGCTCCACACGTCTTCTAGGCGACATTGTGCTGAAATTTCTCCTTTACACAACTACCACTTGATCTATTTGATAACACTGGATATTATCAGACTACTTCTTTCTCCTTGCCTACAGAAATTAATCTTGTGGCTCTGATCCCACTTGATGGAACCCCCCCTTCCCTCCTAGGGGTTCTGCGACCTCTCGATCAAGGATCTTCAAAGAAATTAATTCGAATTGGCTTTTTGGGCCTCTAGCAGACCCTGGAACAACTTATACAACCCCCCCTCCCCCCTGATTGTTAACTTGTAGGTTTGAATTATCCGCACAACCTTTTTATGGTGCCTCTGGCAACTTTAACTCGAGAGAACTAGCTCCTTTTTCTAGGCTCTTCTTCTCTGTGACCACGGGCTATAACCTTGGGGAAACCTTCTTCATAACTTCAAGCTTTAGCGGTATTGTGACCTCCACCCTTGTTTCCTTCCAAAACACCTTCTTCCAATACACACAGATCTTTTTTGCATGTCCTCTTATATCCAACAATCCAAACTACCTCATCCTTCGTGACTTCATGATGATTGCATTTGATCCATACAATTTCTCTGAACTCTATCTCCCAAACTCTCTAATCCACCGCCATGTATCCTCCTCGCAACCAACGACTAGGATCACTTCGCAACTTTAGCGACCTTGCTTCTTACAATACTTCTAACCCTCTGAACCATGAAGTACCGAAAGACTCCATGACTAACCTCCGTGCAACTTTCCCAAATTTAACGGTCTGGAATGATCTCGCTTCCTCTTGAACGGATCTTATTTGTTGATTTATGAAACTTCAAGAAATCCTCCCTATTGAAGGATTCTCTCTCACTACCTCTTCTAAGCTTGTTCTTCTTTTGAACTGCTAAATCCTCAGAGCGTTTTCTCTGACACTTAGTTGAACTCAACCTTGTGCACACCTGGCAACAGCTCTTCCTCCATGAATTAACTTCTTTGTGGATGAATGTGCACACATTGCAACAATTTTTCAAACTCCTCTACAAATACTCTTAATTTAATCATCCTAATCTTCCGAGTCACAAGACTCTGTCGACGCACTCCTTGTGGACAATATGCACCCCTTGCATACAAAGCTCCAAGTTATCTCTCATGGACTTGTTCCTCCTCGATACTATGAACTTCTCATAATGAATCCTCTGATACTTAGCCCAATATCGGCTCTATGCACACCTTGCTACAAACTTCCTCCAACTTGGTTCTTGATAGGTGACTGTGAACTCCTTGAAACAGTCCTTCCACGGCTCAATTGTTCCTCCTGAGCAATATGACTATGAGTGTGTTTCCTCCTATGCACATTTTCAAGCTATCCATCCTGGATTTATGATTCAAAATGGACTCTGTCAACACAGACCTTTTAGAAACTTATGCACTCCTTGCATACAAAATATTCACGTTATCTCTTCTGAACTTCTGAGTCGAAATAGACTCTGTCAATGCACACCTTGCTGACACTATGCACTCCTTGCACAGGCTTGTAGAAGAGAAAGAATTGAAAGTTATCTAATATCTTATAGATTCATACATTCAACCATGTAAATGCAATCATAACATAAGAACAAGTAATAATACATAATTGTAATTAAACAAAAAAAATCCTACCATTCATTCATTCAGATAGACACAGTGACTCTAACACCAAACATTTGGAACAATGCTTCTTTGTTATATTCACTCAAATGATATATACATGGGCTCATACAATGCTCTTTAGCAACTCTACAACTCTCAAAAACTCTTCAACTAAAATTCAACAACCTCATTTGGGCAACAATACATTTGTTTCTACAAGAGGGCTCATAGAGATTTTCCCTCCGACTACCTTAGTGCTATCCTATCAAAATAAAAGATTTCAACTTCTAAGGATTTATTACAATAAATGTTTGAGACAAACATATAAGATAAAATGCATCAAATCTATACTACAAGCTACTGCATTAAAGAAAAATACATTCCCCATCAATCTCATGCGATGGTTCAACTCCTAAACATTAAAGATGTTCTTTAATTACAATCTTTTTAGGATATTTCATGATATGCCCTTCTTAATTTCAAAATAATCACTTTAAAATGCGCGCTAGTGCATTGAGTTGTCCTCCACTTGTGCTTTGTTGGCGATGCTCCTACGTGATAGGGATATGAATCCACAAGGATGACTCCTAGGTCGACTCTAAACACACAACAATTAACTAACAAGCTCTCACAATTTTCCCAACCACACAACAATCCTATTTTACCAACTCTCTTCTCCTTTAGCTTGCACAACCCAAATAAATTAACCCCTTTCTCTGTAATGTAGTCCCTCAAGATATTCCACTCATTTTTTAGGGCTCCAGTGCTACTGGTCAGTAAATCTCAATGTTGGAAACTACAAGGATTATTAGTTGTGGATAGTTCTTTCAAAACTTCTATCATTCTCATGCACACGTGCATCCATTCCTTTCTAGAATAATCAACAGATCTTACAGCCAAGAAGCAATGGCTCTTTTCCTCCCATAATTCATTTTCCATGCCTAGACCGAGACCAATAATGAGCAAGAATGAATGAGGAACCAAGTGAAAATCATTGGGGAAAAAAATGAGTAAGTAAAAAATGTTTGAGTAACCCCCAAACAACCCAAAAGTGGGGTTTATATAATTACATTCAATTAAGCACCACATGGCCTTCCCCAAGAATCTCACATAACCACTTTTCCTAACTAATTCTGAGATGGGTGGATAAAATATAACAAAATACTTATCCCCTTTATCCCCCCTCTCTTGTGGAATCATAGCCCCCTATATTTTTCCTTGTTCGTCTTGCAACCAATGATGCATTTTTTTTTTTATTAATATTCAAAGTATTAAATTTCTAGTCTGTGTTACCTTTTTAACTTTACAGAGGCTCTAGCCTTTCATGAATAAAAAAAATACATTATTAATCTGGGGATTTAAAACCAGCGTATTACAACTTGTTATCATTTCAATGGTGGTCTTTTTTTATCAATTTTGGCAGTGCAAGTCAACATGCAAGTTGATGAAGGTCTGTATCGGAGTGTGCTACAATTTTTGTATGTTAAGGATACTAAAAAATTCAAATCTTATTAACGTAACACAACGGTTGGTGAATACCTCCCCTAGAGCTAGATATTGGCCAACCATGGGCAATGATTAATGATAGGATATAGGGATGAGGGAAGAGATGAAAAGTGATAGAGGTGTTGCAATAGTTAACATTATTTATTCAACAAAGAAAAATGAGATGGTTGAGATATAATTGAGTTTGTAATTGGATTGGATTTTGTGGGTATGTAGACTTCAACAAAACAATTTGTTGATCTATTCACCATCTCTGTTGGATTACTAAGAGTGGGGGGTGAATTAGTAATAGAGCAATTTAATTGTTTTTCACCACAACATGCAAGTGTTATATCAATGTAGCATTATCATCCAATAGATGCAGAGTAAATAAAAAATGAACAAATGAGCAATCACACACATACACAGTACACCAGTGTTTTACGTGGAAACCCAAAACGGGAGAAAACCACATAATTTTTTTTCTTATATGTCTTTAAGAATTACATTCATTGGAAGCACCAACTTCTTTTTTTTTCCAACTGCAACTATAAGGAGGCTCTAACCCCATAGTTTCTCAGGCTACAACCTTCTCAATTCTCTGGCTACAACTAGAAGGAGGCTACAACTCCCTATGTTCTCTGGCTACAACTGAAAGGTGGCTACAACCACCTGTCCTTGCCCCGTCCAACTGCCCTGACGTATAAGTAGAATGATGTGATCCCTTTCACACTATCATTGTGAGATATACTACTGTAAAAATGTATCAATCAACCTGCACCAAAAAACTTGTACCAATAACCTAATCCATGCATCAACCATGCATCAACTTGTACATCAACCTATAATCAACCTGTACCATAAACAAGTGCATAAACCATGCACCAACATGTAATCAAACTATACCATAAACAAGTGCATCAACCATGCACCAACCTGTACCAAAAAACCTGTACCATGAACAAGTGCATCAACCATGCACCAAACCTATACAAATAACCTGTCACAACAACTTGTCCAAACAACATATCACAACAACCTGTCTCTTCAATATTATCAACCAAATCAAATCTACTCTCCAAGATCAATCACCAAGACAACTATCAACCATATACAATAATACTAATAAGTGCCTCCAACCATGTACCAATCATGTATCAACTACTCATCAACTATGACTCATCAATATGTACCAACATCATCAACTATACACCTGATGTATGTGCCAACTCATCAACTACTTGTCTCAACCATGTACCCAACATGTACCTCAACCAAAAGCCCTCATAAATTTCATCATCCAAATATGATTTGTAACTTTGTAATAGACCTAGTGTATATGATCACATAATTTCAAACCATCCTCAACTTTAACAACAAGAGACTAACATTTTCATAAAAAAATACTTTAGTCTCACATGACTAGTTTTGGATTAGTTAACAACTCTGACTTGAAATAATCATAACTATGTACTTGTAATGAATACAGATATGACAATAATACACAATGTTATTTAGTGTGTTTTATGCAATTCCTCCAGGTTTCACTACTTGGAACCTCTCAGAAAAGGATTTATAGCAAAAATGCCAAACCTTTTTGAATTCTGGCTTATTCTAGAGAGAAAACTTGTAGAAAGTGCCCCACACAGAATATTTGTTGTATTGATTTGAAAATTGTATAGAGAATGATATAGACTGTAATATACCTAATACATTTTTTCTTACTGAATTTTGATATGTTATGAATAAGTTATGATGTTTTTACCCGAAACACATGTTTTAGACTAGTTTCGGGACTAGCCACAAACCCTATTTTCCACGGAGTGTAAATCCAAAAATAGAACGAACCACAAGCTGAAATTTGTACCAGAACTACTTGGATATGTTTCCTCAATGGCCTCTCAATTTCACTGTCTGAATCATTCTAGAATTTTTTTAATTGTGAAAATGGTGAGATGACCTGTAAATACCATACCTTAGAAAGCATCATCAAAAGAATTTATCCTCCCTTGAATTTCAACCTTCTTTACTTCACCTTCCCTCTGAAATTTGGATTAGATATCCTGTGGTTACATCAATCACCTGTAGATATTCAATATGCTCAAGAGTGATTAAAATGAGAGAGCCTTGCCTCTTATTTATACTTTCATGTAGCTTCCTCAAGGGGTTACCTTTTAACCATCTTAACCCAATTTCCTTATTTTAGGGTTAACCCACTTGTAACTTAGTAATTTCTCCATTAACATTATTATTTAAATAATTTTTTTTGTATTTACTTTGACTTATAGTACACTAATCACTTCACTTTATTATTTACCTTCTATAATCTCTTAAACCACTTTGACCTTTTGGGGCTTCTAGGTGACTCATGAGGGTTCACCAACTTCACATGTCCATAAATCTCTAACTGTGAGGAGTTATATGATGTTCCACATACCACCAAAAATGGAATGAAATGTAATATTCATCTAGAATAGTCTTACCTACAAATATATAAAAAATCATACCATTATCCATCAAACAAACCTAGGTTCTCCAACTTCACATGGCCATATCTCTCTAACTGTGAGGAGTTATGTGACGTTCCACATACCACCAGAATGGCATGAAATGTACTACCCATATAGAATAGTATTACCTTAAAACATATTAAAAATCATATCATTATACATCAAACAAACTCGGGTCCATTACCCAAACCTTTGTGCTACCGGAATTCGCTACCAGACTTTCTCCAAGGGTTGACATCAATCACTAAGGGTTGACATCAATCAATAAGGGTTGACATCAATATACAATATCACTCTCCAATGGTTGACATCAATGAAAACCAACAATCCATACCAACTATCCATCAACCTAAGCCAATTGTTTGACAATCTGATCCGGATGATTTTCGGCATGAAATGAGATCGGAGATATAATAAAGAAATGCACAGAGATATCGTAGATATTCAATAATATAACAGAAATGTATCGGATATGAAACCATAAACATAGATATACAGTAATACATGATTTCTATTAATGAAAGAAATGTATAGAGACTGTAAAAATACAGAGTGAAAGACTCGCTAGAATGGTGGAAGTTTATCTCTAAGAAGAGATGTGACGGCTACTCGCATTCGCAAGAAGATGATTACAATGAGGCTCTAAAGGCCTTTTTATAATAAGCAGGAATGCCAAAAACCCTAGACATCCAAAAACCTAACCCTGGGAGATGAAGCGCCAAAAGTCATGTGGGCCCCGTTTGGGTAAGTGAGTACATCAACTTC
>ML840417.1:0-35689 GCA_009831015.1 Picea engelmannii | reverse complement strand
GTCGAGACTCATAAACATCATGGCGTCTCCACATATATGGTTGGCCCAAGAGAACATCACAGACATCCAGTGGGGCAACATCACATAATACCTCATCCTTGAAGGGTTGGATGCCGTATGACAATCGACACTGTTGGTTGACATGGAGATCTCATCCTTGTCAAAGCCACCTAATGTTGTATGGTTGCGGGTGTGGTGTTGTCGACAATCCCAACTGTTTGATGAACTCTACTGAGATGAGGTTCTTCTGGATTCCGCTATCAACAATAAAATGCAGCGAGGTCCCCTTCACCCACATTTGTGAATGAAAAGGGCGCTCCCCCTCTTCAGTATCTGTTGGTTCTTCTGGTTGAATTGCTGCAGTCACGACAACAGCAGTGGGGTCTGCGTTAATGATCTGTCCTTTACCATTATTTTCAGAATTAGATTCTGAATCAGGGTTCGTCTCTTTGTCTTTGATCTCGGCCACCAATGACTATTTTGAGCGACATTCATCGGTGTTGTGCCAGGGGATTTTGTGGAATTCGCACCATTTTCTGGTGTCCTTCTTTGTCTTCCCGTGACCCTTCTTTTCTTGTGTCTTGGACTGGTTTTCGGAAGACTGCTTGTTAGGGCCGTCTTTGTCATACTTTGGTTGTTGCGGATTTGCAGACCCGAATTCCTGTTTTCTCCGGTGCTTAAATTTCTGCTCAATTTTAATAGCATATCGATAAGCAGCAATGAGTGATGAGATGTCCAGAAAATCCATTTCAGTTTGGATGTATCTATGTAGAGCCCCATGGTATTTCAGAACCAAATGTCGCTCGGAGTCTTTGATACCCAGCTTGGTGCGCAAGGTATGGAAGGTATTGGTGAACTCCGAAACTTCTTGGCCTCTCTCTTGCCATAATTTGTTCCATCTCATGTACTGGTCCTCATAGTTGCCAACATGGTAATACTGTTCTTTTACTGCATCCACAAAAAAATCCCAAGTGGGATCAGCCCCATATATTCCAGACTCCTCTGTGGAAATTTGCTCCCAGTAAGTTTCCCACCAATGTTTGACATGAGGGAGAGCTTTAAGGAGTGCAAAGGTGATCTTTTATTTTTCGAAAAAATTGTGAACAGAGAAATAACCTTCTAACAGATTTAACCATTTATCTAGGTCATCTGCATCTATTTGACCTTCAAATATAGGAATATCAAAATTAACCTATACCTTGAAAAGCGAGGTGCCTCCAAAGTGGCCGCTTGATGAATATGCACCTGATGCTATTGGCAGGTGTTGAAGGATGTGGGAAAAGTTCTCCATCATTTCGTCCCTCTGTCGCGTGAGAGCTTTCTCAAGCAATAGACTGATAGGATCGTCTGCTCCGTCGTTTTTCTTTTCTTCCGCCATTGAGGGTTTCTTGGGTGTGCGAGAGAGATTATCCTCAAGAGAGACAAGCTCAAGACCCAACTTGCTATACCCAGACCTCATCGAGGACATGCACTGAAAAACAATTAAGAGCAACCTGCTCTGAAACCACTGATTCAGATTATTTTCGGCACGAAATGAGATCGGAGATATAATAAAGAAATGCACAGAGATATCACAGATATTCAATAATATAACAGAAATGTACCGGAGATGCAACCATAAACACAAATATATAGTAATACGCTATTTCTATTAATGAAAGAAATGTACAGAGACTGTAAAAATACAGAGTGAAAGACTCGCTAGAATGGTGGCAACTTATCTTTGAGAAGAGATGTGACGACTACTCGCATTCGCAAGAAGATGATTACAATGAGGCTTTGAAGGCCTTTTTACAATAAGCAGGAATGCCAAAAACCCTAGACATCCAAAAACCTAACTCTAGGAGATGAAGCGCCAAAAGTCATGTGGGCCCCGTTTGGGTAAGTGAGTACATCAACTTCCCGGGGTCGTAACTTTTGCATACAATCTCCGTTTTAGGTGTGTGATAGCTCGTAGGAAAGGTATCATTGAGGAGATTCATTTTGGGGGATCAATCATGACTTCATCTATCATTGAGAACCTCTATCTCTAAAAACCTTCATTTGGGCCCTCAAAATGGCCCCGTAAGTTAAAACCTGCTAAAAATAGTAAATTGCCAAAATTGCCAGAAATCCGTTTTGAGCCATTTGGAAAAGGTGGGTGGCCACCGATATCCACCTGGATCACAATCTCCCCCTTTGGCATTGATGGAAACACTTAATCATGATAACATTCATGCTTATACTCCTCATCAATGTTTCTATCTCTTCCCCTTTGACATCAATGAAAAAGGGTATCTCCCTTTGGGGATGCTCCCCCTGACTGAAATCTTCTTGGGTTTCTCCCCCTGTCTACATGCCTCTGTGCTCTCTCTCCAAGCATTTATATCCTGCATCTGATAAATCTCTCCCCCTTGGTCATCAATGGAAAAGGTATCTTTCCATCCAAGGCTTCTCCCACTAAATGAATTGTCCTTGGGGATACTCTCCCTGAAACTAATCCCCCAACCTGAACTATCATCTTTATGGTGCTTCCTCATGTAAATATAAGACATACAAGATAAGCATTCATAAGCATTAATTTTGGAGTAGAAATTACTCAGAGTCTCTGGAGAAAATACTCAAAGGCTTCCCTTGGAAGCGATTTTGTAAAGATGTCTACCACTTGTTCTTTTATGCCCACACATTCAACTCTGATCTTCTCTGCAACCTGTTCCTATAGAAAGTGACACTTTATTGGAATGTGATTCTTCTTGGAGTGCATCACCAGGTTCTTTGAGATACTGATGGCGCTTGTATTGTCACAATAGATTGGAATGGGATCATCATACTCAAACTGTATATCTAAGTAGAACGCTACTCCATTGGTGCTTCATCGGTCATCAATGCAACCTGCCCAATCTGCATCTATGTAGGAAATAAGTGATATATCCTTTCCTTTTGGATACCATAATCCAAACTCTTATGTTCCTTTGAGATATATGAAAATCCTCTTTACTTCTAAGACATGTGATTCCTTTGGTGCTGCTTGAAATCGTGCCACCTGTCCAAATTCTTGCATTACATTTGGTCTATATGTTATCACATATAGTAAGATACCAATCACTGACTTGTATTGCCTCTGGTCCATAAAATTTGAATCATCATTTTTCTCAAATTGCAACTGGTTTTCATAGGAGTGGTAACTGGTTTGTAATCTTCCATTCCAAACCTCTTTAGCAGTTCTCTGATATACTTAGTTTCAAAAATAAAAATTCCTTGGTTTCTTTGACATATCTGAAGACCCAAAAAGAAGGATAGTTCTCCAAGTAATCACATTTCAAATTCATTCTGCATATCCTTTGCAAATTTCTGGCTTAACCTGTCATTAGTACTTCCAAAAATAATATCATCAACATAAATTTCAATTAATAAAATACTACCTTGAGTTACCTTGATGTAGAGGTTGTTGTTTGCACTTACTTTCCATAGTTCATCGAGAGTTTTGTCATTGTTTTTTCTGAGCATCACTCTATTTTGAATGTGAAATGTTGTATGCACTGCAAGTGTCCAAAAAACATCTGTCAATTTGGAATCCATTAGCACTGTTCAATCCATTTCCTGTGTAATTATCATCCATTATGATAATGTTCCTTTGTCTCTGAACCACTCTTTGAAACAATCTATGAATCCATGCTCTCATCCATGCTGTCCAAGACTCTAATTGCACAAATGTCCATAATGATGACCCATTTATCACTATACTATCATGGAGTTTTGATTAATCCATCAAATTGTACTTATGCTAACTGACTTCTCTAGATCTATCTTCTCAAACTCTGCAAGTTGCTCGAAGGATGGTTCTTTGGTCTGTCACAGATATCGCATAGACTCCCCCTATCTAATATTCATATTACTTGGGAGTCTCTAATTCATATGGCTCAGAACAATTCCTTCTTTGATGTGTACTCATCATCATATTCATTGGTAGATTCATCATCTCTCTGAGCTCTAACTTCTTTCTTTTTGTTTGTGGATTCATCTTTCACTACAATGCCTGAAATTACAATCTCTTGAACCTGTTCCTTATTTACATGTCCTTCTTTTCTTTCAGTTATTTTCCAAACCTTTCTGTATCTGGCATCTTTTTTTTTCTTTGTAGAATTTTCTTCATCTTGTTTTATTTCCAATATTGTGATCTTTGGGACCTGGTTTTTGTTCACCTGTTCTTCTTGTTTTTTTATCCATACTTTCTTATATATGATATCAGTGTTCTCTTTCATGGAAGTATCAATCATGTTTCTACAATCACTAGATATGTGTCCATAGTTATGACATTTGTAACATTCAATGTTACGTGGGACCACATATGCACTTATTGCTTGAACATTTCTTTTATAATCCCTGCAATCTGCAACCTTATGGCCAAACTTAGTACAATAAAAACAATGAACATAAAATAAATTTGCATAGCTCGGAGTGAAATGTTCTTCTTTGTTGTGTAGTCCTTCTGAATTTCTACCTTGACTAATCATGATCATGATTGAAGATTCTTTGTGGATTGAACATGAATGGTCTTGTTGAAGATATATTTTCAATAGTTTTCTTAGATTATGGTTGACCATGATTCCTTCCTTTGAGTACTTTTGCATAACTCTTTCTATTTTCTTCATTCTTCTTTTCTAGCAACCTTGAGTGCTTCTCTTCATTATCTATAACTGATGTGGATGTGTTTGTCTCTTCAATGTTCTTATTGAGCTTGACGTTTTTACTTCTCAATGTGACAACTTCTTCTTCAAGCTTCTCAACCTCTTCTTCTTTCTTCATTATCTGAGACTTCATGACTTCTTATGTTATTTTTGCTTCTTCAAGCTGAATTTTTAATGTGATTATTTCTTCTTCAAGTCCTTTCTCTTCTTGACCAAACTCTGCCTCAAGATGGTTTATATCATTAGTTATTTCCTTAAGATTATCTGTCAATATCTTCTGTGTCATTTCTACTTCTTCCTTCTGTGCTTCTATGTTGGCTTCCAAATACTGCTTTTGATATTCAATATTTTCTTCGATCTTTCTGGCTTCTTCTAGTTGATCTCTTAAGTTCTCGATGACCTGTTTGGATTATTAAAAAATGTGAACACTTTCCTTTTGTTTCATCAATTCATTCTTGAGTCACTTGTTTTCTTCTCTTAGTTCATATAAACCACTAATCAATTGTGCTTCATAATTGTCTTCCTTTTCAATTAGTTTTTCTGTCTCATTTCCTTCATGTGATTCTATTTCAAGATGTCCACGTTTTTCACAATTAAAGAAAAACAACATAACTATGGTGATTATGTACTCTTTCTACATTTTTCTACCCATATAGAATAGTATTACCTTCAAATATATTAAAAATCATAGCATTATACATCAAACAAACTTGGGTCCATTAACTAAACCTTTGTGCTATCAGAATTCACTACCAAACTTTCTCCAAGGGTTGACATCAATATACAATATCACTCTCCAATGGTTGACATCAATGACAACCAAAAATCCATAACAATTGTCCATCAACCTAAGCCAATTGTCTAGCAATCTCAACAACAGGATCTATTAGCCTTGTATTTATTTGTAGCTTCCATGTTTGATATTATCTCTATTATATGCATGAACATTATCTCTATTATCTGCATGAAAAAAACAAAGATATAAATAACATGTAAGGTGAATTTTTCTTCTCTTTTTATTTCATTATTTTTCTTAGTGACAATTCTCAACAAGATTATTTTCAAAGTATCATTATCTATAGTTCCAAAGAACTTTATTTTCATGATAGAAAATTATTTTGTAGAATAGGTTTGCTAGAATTTTTTTATTCAAGCTTACTCTGCCTTATGATGCCTTTGCAGGTTTTCATCATAATATTTTTTGTTTGAAGATGCAATGCTCTTATTTAGGTTACTTTAATTGACATTTAGGTTATCTTCTCTACTTTGTAGGGTGAATATGAATGATTATTTTGTCAATGGATTTTTGTATATCTTTAAGCATAGGCCATTGACAAGTAGTGATGTTTTGTCTTCATCAATTGTGATAATTCTAAAAGAGTCGGTGTCAAAGATATGATTTATTTCATATGGCCCAAGCCATGTTGTTTTGAGATTCCCCATGAATATCTATAAATCTGGAGTCATAGACAAGATCCCACTCTCCAGCTTGAAACTATTTGAGTTTGATAAATAAATCATGTCACCGAATTATCTATGGTTCAATTATTTTTGTGTGATATAAATCATGATACTAAATCTCATCTAGAGAATTGAGATTCTAATTTATTTTCTTATGTGTTATAGAAAGATCAATTCCTAGTTGTAATGTTTTTTTGAGTGTATTTATTTCAAAATATATTTGTAGCAATACATATTTTCCATATGTCATCTCATAAGGTGTGAAACTAGTTGTTTTCTTCCATGTTGTATTGTAGACCCAATTTGTTTTTTGTAGTTTTTGTGCCTAGTATTTTATGTGAATTTGAATTGTGTTGGTGAGTATATTTTTGTTATAGCAAGATTTGTCTCACCCCTTGCAATCTTTCATATAAGGCCTTTTTCCATTTCCCTATGCAGACTTGTAATCCATTTTTTGCAAATCCCAGAGCTAAAAATACAATTTTTCCACATATATGTACCTTTCCTACTATACAACATGTGTATACGTAGGTTACAGTACTACAACTCACATACAGTGGGAAATGTGCCCAAAAATGAAAAATGGTGTTGGGTTTCCATGTCACGTCACGAGATCAATGATCCTTGGCCTTCCATATACTGGAAACATTCTGACTCGGCCCTTCAGTTCCACTTGAATGCTATAAATGGGCCAAAACCGAGCTATGGAAAAGAGGAGAAAGAATTCAAATTTGAGAACAAAATTACTCTGGAGGAATTATTCACTTCACATTGAGTCTGCATCCCTTTATCCTTTAAGTTTGAACACATTGTTTGGGCAGTCCCTTTCTCATCATCTTTTAATTTTGATTGTTGAGTCTTCTTGGGTCTCTGTAGTGACTATTAAGCATCTGTGGAATGACAGGAAACCTGTCTTTGGTTGAATTTTTGGGCAGTGCCTTTCTCATCATCTTTTCATTTTGATTGTCCTTCTACATTAGGCTGGGTGTTTTTCTCCTTGATATCCTACTTGGGTTGTCTCTGTCTATACATAGTAGGGTCTTTATATCAAGTTGTTGTTAAGTCCTTGCATTTTCATTTTTATTATATTGAAAATACAAAAATATTAGGCATTTTACATTGATTGGAATTTTGATATTTTGAGTCTTTGTCATTTATCTTAGTGCATGTAAAGAAAGATTGCATTTTTATTTAGAATTGCAAAATTAAATTGAAAATTGCATTTTTAGAAACCATATCATTTATTGGAAATTGAAGTTAGCACTTTGCATTGTATTCATATTCATTTATTTTACTTGTTGAGTCATAACATCACTAGTTTCACAACCACACCTTTTGAGTAAGCAAGGCCATTAAAATTAACTCTATAATTTAAAATTGATTAGTAATCATTTTTTTTTCTAGGGTGAACAAACTAGCTTAGGGTTTAGTGCCTTGGAATAGGATTTGTGAGTAAACTTCTCCAAGGTTATTAAATCAACATATGTGTCTGACTAAGGGAGTGGATAAATCCATTGTATAATTGGTAAGATCAGGAGGCTCTTCTTATGCCAGAGCTAAACACAAGGTCGCATGAGGTTGGTTGAAGAGATATCCCCCCAATACATTCTTAGCGTCAGAGATATTTCTGGGGATCTATTCATATATGGGGATCTTGCTAGTGCCCTTACCTCCATGAGAGGCAGAGCTTTCAAGGTTTCCAGCTTTGCTACCCTGCCCATATGGTGGACCTGAATTACGAATGTTTGCATATTCATCGGTTATGTCGTGGTTTCTTAGTTGCTTGACTTAGGTGCCACATAGGTTACTTGCATGGGTTATTCTGCAAGTACCCTAGGTCAGATAAGGGTCGAAAAACATAGAGCCTTTAGGAGGATTACCTCTTCGGGGGGATCTGAATGACTAGTTGTTAATCCCATGAGGGCCCTTATAACTGATTCTAATACCTTCGATCTTTAGCATGGATTCTCAGGCCCTGATTGGGTGAGGCATACCTACTTTGGGGAGGGAGGCTGCTTTCAACCACTTTATCCTGTTTGTGTGCATATTGGTCATTTGGATATTTTTTGTGTGCTCTTTGATTACTAGTTGGTCTTAGGATTTGTTTTAATATCTTAAATATTAAGTCAACATGGAGTCGGACCAGCCTCCCCGCCGATCTTGCCGCGTGTTGCAGTTACCATTGGATTTTGAGTCTTTTCCTTCTAAAAGGCGTAGATTATTAAATGTGGTACACACACCTCCACTTATCAGACTTGTGATTCTACAAGGATGAGTACTGAGCTGAGTCAACAAAATACTGGGAACCCATCGACTCCCACACCTACTATAGTTAATGTCACCTCTTCGACTCCTACAACCACAATGGTTGTAGTGTCCGAGGCACTTATCATCATTATTTCCCATCCTATAGTGAATACTCAACCTATTTTCATAAACCCATTTGGATCTCTTGGTCACTCACCAGAATATAATGTTCATTCCATCTCAATGGTCTCTATCCCTTTTTCCTATGGTATGCCGAATTTTACTTCGCATTTTTCAAACTCCATCCCAGTCGCTAGCCCTAATTCTAGCATTGGAATTGGGGGTTCAACTCCTCCTTATAATCCATTTTTGTTTGGTGGCTCTCAGATCCCTCAAACAACTCCTACCATGGGAGGCATTCTGTATTTTAACCCTAGGTATAATCTTGTTGCTTCTGGGTGGAGTAAATAATCTGGTGGATAAGTTTTTGCTCAAGTTTCATCCTTTACCCTCACCTCCTCAGTGTCAATTATGAACAACACGTTTGGATTGACGAATCCACCTTTATCCTCTAGATTCACACCTGGAGGAGGTCAATTTCACACCTTGGACAACCCCCAACCTGAAGCCACTCCAGCTGGGGGAATTTTTTATAACCCTCATTAGAACATTCCTACTGGAATGGTTCCCAACTAACCTGTTATGAATCATCCTAGAGGAGGGTGTTACAATCTCAGATAGGGCCATGGTTCTTACGAGAACCCTGGATGGGATGCAATTCCCCAAACACAATATTTCTAGGGAGCTTGGGGCCAGATGTCGCAACCCCATCTCCCTTTTCTAGCCACGCTCAACTTGTCAGACTTGTATAAGTTGATGAATGAACATGTGTGTCATGATCCTACATGGACCCCCTTTCCCACCAAGCTTCCTTTAGATATTACGAAATTCAAAGGCAAGAATGACAAGGATCCTTGTGATCATGTTACTACAGTTCACCTATGGTGCTCTTCGAATTCCCTTAATGACGATTCCATTCGGTTAATATTATTTCAAAGCACCCTCATAGGGGTTGTCGTGAAATGGTATATCGAGCTACCTAGGGGGGAATACGAGACCTTTAGTCATATGGTGCTAGTCTTCCTTAACCACTTCCAATTGTTGGTTCATTACGATGTTGGCCTAGAAATTTTGTCGACCTTCTGCCGTGATAAATCCACTCATATCTCGGATCACATCTAGGAGTGGCATAGATGGAAGAGGTTGATCAAGACCTACATACCCATGGCCTTCCTATTAGAATGGTTCCTTAAGTCCTTATAGCCTCATATTTCGAAGGATGTTGCTACATCTGGGGTTACAACTGAGGAAGAAGCAATCTTCAAAGCCCAAAAGTTAGATCTTATATATGATCAGTCTGGGATGTTATATGAGATTCTTCTAGATGCACCAAGGTCAAACTATGACCCTACAGAAAATCCCAGACCTCATGTCAATGACATTGTAGGCTTCGCTAATGTGAAACACGCAGACTCGGTGACAAGCCATTTGAAAGAGTTGTCTCTAAACTAGTCTGTAGGAGGGCCAACTTTGTCTGTGTCTTCCAATCCCACTTAGTCGCAAGATTTATATTATGTGAAATCGTTGACCAACCCAAATGGTAGCCAACAACTAGGGGGGAATAAGAAGAAAGGACTCGATAATAATTGTAAGGGTGGGAAGAATAATTATAAACCCAAGGAAACTGGTAATAATGAGAGGATGAATAATTTGAAAGAGTTGTCTCTAAACTAGTCTGTAGGAGGGCCAACTTTGTTTGTGTCTTCCAATCCCACTTAGTCGACAGATTTATATTATGTGAAATCGTTGACCAACCCAAATGGTAGCCAACAACCAGGGGGGAATACGAAGAAAGGACTCGATAATAATTGTAAGGGTGGGAAGAATAATTATAAACCCAAGGAAACTGGTAATAATGAGAGGATGAATAACAATGTTGGTGAGGGAAAGAAAGAAATGCGTAAGGTGAAATTTCCCTGTAAGCTTTGTATATACGATCAAATTACTCATTTATGCCCCAAAGTTGTGGAAGCTGCGAGGATCTTATCTCTACCTCCCACCATGCTGACGAATCCTTTTCCACATAACCAACACATGGCCTCGAGTGCCTCAAATGTAGGAGATGTGGTTGGTGGAAGTCAAAACTCATCGACACAAGACAATGACCATTTGTGCATCAATATGGTTAATTCTCAGGTTAATGTAGCTACCTGGTCTTGCGATTACAGTTCTTCACAAACTATTCTTGGTCTAGAATATCCTCCTCCTCAGGAGGCACCCTTGCAGATCGAGAAACTAGAGCCGCTGACTTGTATTCTGAAAGGAGTACTCAAGTGCTCTACCCATAATCCAAATGCTAGAGCCGCCAAGAATTACTCTATTGTTGAGGACCTAGGTCAAACCCCTTGTGCGATGTCGACACATAGGTACTCCAGACGTGTCTTTCACAGAGGAATGCCTTGATTTCTGCATTAGGATCTCTAGACCCTAGTGGCTCAAAAGTTATCAAGTTTGATGTCACAGATGTGAAGCCTTTCTTTCCTTACCATGTGGCATTCCAAATACAAGTTGGTTACTCTAAGTATACCATCAAATGTGCAGTTGTTGATGAAGGTGTTGCAACATGTGTGATGTCCCTGATTTGTTGGAAAGGTCTCGGCTCTCCAATTCTCTCTCAATCTCCGACCATGTTGACTTATTTTGATGGTCGTTCCTTTAACCCTCACAATATTCTTCCTGCCTTTCCAGTCCAGTTAGGTGGCAAGATGGTAGATATGGATTTCGAGGTGGTTGATGTGCCCCTCGATTATAACTTGTTACTAGGATGCAATTGGTTGTCTTCGTATCGTCCGTCTTTTGTACTCTTTGTTTTCCTCACGATGGGAAGATCATGACGGTTGACTAGTTATACTTTGTGTATGCTAGCCCCAGTCCATTTGTTGGACCGTCGATCCCCGTAGTTGACAATTCTCAACCGGCAAATGATAATATCAATGTCGATTGTATTCATACTTTATGGGTACCTTTGACTTCATGGCACCTATTCACCATGTTTACACCATGTCCAGTAGGTTCGTTTCATCAGAGAGTTTTGTTCCTTTACGTACTTCTTATTTTAATGACCCTTGGACCCTACCTTCCTCGACTATGTCTTGTAAATTTTATTCACATGCAGGAATGGCCATGCCACTATTGGCATAAGAGATAGAGTATCAATTTGTTCTTGACTCTTTCGTTGATCCTGATCCTATGACCTCACAGACAGATGAGGAGGATCATGTTCTTAATCCCATGTGGGCCACTTCGTCATCTTGTTCACTTGACTACCTCAGTGAGACATTGCCCTCAGATGAAGCTATCATCAAAGCCATGAATGGTTATGAAAAACATTGGTATGATATGCATCATTGCTCTTACTTTCTCCCAGAGGTTGCCATAATCGAACAAGAGGACTTTCGATCTACTTTGAGCAAGATAGTCAGTCACGCTGTAGTTCCACTTGATACGCACGACATTTATGCCGAAGGAAACATGGTGAGTATCTATCCTTCTATCACGATTGATATCTCTCGTACCCCTGGCAAGATTGAAAATGTACACATCAGTGCAGATTGTTCGCCAGAAAAAATCCTGATCTACACCGAGCTCTTCAAGGAATTTTGAGATGTATTTTCTTGGTCATATGAAGAGATGCTAGGAATCGGCCCTCGAATTGTCAAGCATGATATTAAAACTTACCTAGATGCTAATCCTATTAGACAACATCTTAGAGCTATCAATCCCCGGAAGGCCCCTGCTATTAAGGCAGTGGTAGAGAAACTACTTAATGCTATCTTTATCTACCCAGTTCCCTTGACTGAATGCGTATCCAATACTATTCTTGTGAATAAGAAGCAAGGAACCATCTATGTATGCATGCAATTTTGTGACCTGAACAAATAATGTCCTAAAGACAACTTTCTGACACCTTTCATCGATAAGATTCTCGACGAGTGCGCGAGAAGTGAAGTTTTTTCTTTCATGGACGAATTTTGAGGGTATAACCAAATTCAAATAAAACCTGAGGACCAACATAAGACAACATTTATTTGTCCTTGGAGTACTTTTGCATACCGGAAGATACCTTTCAGCCCTAAAAACGCCGAAGCAACCTTCCAACGTGTTATGACCTTCGCATTCCATGAACTTAAGCATATATTCGAAGCTTATATTTACAATCTCGCTGCTCACTGTCGTAAGAGACTAAATCACCCTAAGAACCTTCGGCTATTTTTTGAAATATGTATTCATTATAGAATCCGGTTGAACCCTCATAAATTAATTTCTTGCATTAGGTCTGGACGTCTTCTAGGATTTTTAGTTTCTGAGATCGGGATCATGGTAGATCAATAAAAGGTTGAGGCAATACTTGTATTGCCTCCCCCACGCACTATTAGACAACTTGAAGGTTTACAGGGGAAAGATGACTTTTCACATCGGTTTATAGTAAATTATGCCAATATCAGTAAGGGTTTAATGCATATTTTGAGGAAGGACACCCCTTTTATCTGGGATGATCAAGCCTAGGAATCCTTCGATGCTTTGAAGAAATCCTTGGTATCGACACCTCTGTTGAAGTCTCCTAACTATAGTAGGGATTATTTTCTTTATGTCATTACATATGAAGCGATGATTGGTATGGTTCAGGAGGATGATGAGCTCCGTGAGCATGTCATCTCCTATCTTAGTCAAAACTTAGTCAGTCTCGAGCTCAAATATTCTCACATTGAAAAGCTAGCTTTGGCTGCCATTCATGCACTCCAACGATTATGCCATTATATATTGATTTACAAGACTACTATGGTTGCCAATGTCAATCCATTTAAATATGTCCTTACTAGGCATATCATAGGGTTAAAATACAATAAATGGATTGTCATTTTACAAGAATTTGATCTCGATTTCACTTCTGTGAAATCCAAGAAATCACAAGTCTTTGTAGAGTTAATATCCGACTTCCCACGATTAGATGAGGATGTTAGTCATGTTGATTCCTTTGCAGATGAACACATTTTCCTTGTCTCGTCGTCCAACCCCTGGTATGGAGACATTACTCTCTATATTCAAACTTTGAATTTCCCTCAACATCTCTCACGAGATGACCGACGACATGTACGGTACCAAGCCAAGAATTGTGTTATCATAGGAGACACTTTGTATCACCGAGGAATAGACAATATCCTATGTCATTTTTTAACTCATGAAGAAGCTGAGTGAGTTCTAAGTGATTACCACAGTGGGGCTTGTGTTGGTCATCTATTAGGGCTTGTGACAGACTAGAAAATTTTGCGGGCCAGTTATTTCTGGACATCTATCTTTATAGATTGCGTTGAAGTGGTTAAGAAGTGTCACCCCTACTGAGTGTTCACTAGAAAAATGCGCTCGCATCCCCCCCCTCTTCATCCAGTCATTACCATCGGTACCTTCACCAAGTGGGGGGTGGACTTTGTGGATTGCAACCCAAATTCGGCTAGGGGGAGTCAACACGTTATTGTGGTCATAGACTACTTTAACAAGTGGGTCGAGGCCATGCCTATATTTAATTCTGATGGGAAGACTATCGCCTTCTTCGTATTCAATCAAATTATTGCCACATTCGATATATCGAGTGATATTATCACTGATCATGGTAGTCACTTTCAGAATGAAATGATGGAATATTTAGCATCTAAGATGGAGTTTAAGCATGGTCATTCTTCCCATTACTAGCCCTAGGAAAATGGATAGGTAGAGGCTGTCAATAAGTCTCTCAAGACCATATTGTAGAAAATATCAACCAAAACAAATCTGACTAGCATATTATGCTATATCCGACACTTTGGGCATACCAAACCTCGGTCAAGACTACCACCGACTTTTCTCCTTTATAGTTAGTACACGGTGTGGAGTCTATCTTACCTATTGAATGTGAAATCCCTTCTCTTATATTGGCAGTCGTGCTCCTCCCTGACACTTCTGATCTTGAGCGACGCCTCGTACACCTAGAGAGCCTTGATTAGCAACGTCGATACGCCTCTACAAATATCAAGGAAAATAAAATATGTGTCAAGGTCCAATACTATAAGTATGTCAGTCCTTGGTTGTATGCTAAGGGTGAATTGGTTCTGTTATATGATCAAGACAAAGAACCTCTAGGGGTACGCAAGTTCAAACCCATGTGGCACAGTCCCTATATCATGTGACGTGTCTTAGAAAAAGGAGCCTATGATTTAGAAAATTATGAAGGGAACATGTTGGTTGAGCCCAGGAATGGGATCTACTTGAAAATATATTACACTTGAGCCCCAATATTGGGCGTAACTCTTTTTATACTAATGTAATTTAGTGTATATATCTTTTCCCTTTATTTTTGTCTTCAACTTTCTTATCGAGTTTTCCCTTGGTTGACAGATGTCAATGGAGTCATTGGTCTACTTAGGATTCATAGACAGATCCATTCATCATACACAAAACTTGTCTTCTGCCGTTTGGGTGGTTTACTCACCCGAGGGTCTACTGGTGTCTTCAGGTGGTGTATGCCTAGGGCCATCCACGAATAATGTGGCCGAATATAGTGTCGTTATAGAAATTTTTTGCGATGCTATTTTACATGGTCTTCTCTCTTTGGAGGTTCACTTGGATTCCCAGTTAGTAGTATTTCAATTGAAGGGTAGTTACTATGTGTGAAATCCTACATTACTTCGATGATTCCTACGGGTACACCTTTTAGAGCGACAGTTTGATTTTATTGCGTATCATCACATACCAAGGAGTTCTAATTATGTATCCGATGCTTATGCTAATTTTGTTTTAGATTGGAATTTGTCACATAACTAAAGCAAAGAAAACATTCTTAACAATGTACACATTGTAATATAAGTAAAGCCGAAAAACCATGTTTTATATATATTTCAAAAAATATGATGTTTATAGTACAAAATTGGGGCCAACACCCTCAATACACACATACAACTGATAATACAAAATCCATGACATCTACGCCCGTGGTGCTGGATGTGTGTCATGATAACAAAATACAGTGTTTGTGAGACGCCGAAAGAGTCGCACCCAAGCTCTGGGTATGCCAACCACCTGCCATTGCATGGCCTCCAGCAGATCCTCTACCTAAACCATCAGAATCCTATGTGTCAAATGAGACAAGTTTCCCTGCACATTTTGAAGGGCTCTCTCTACTTCTCCTCCCGCTGCCTCATCTCCCCGTTGCCTCTGACGATGTTGTGGAAGCCCGTCCGGTTATCGCGGACCTATGTCTACATCACACAAGTGTCTAGTTAGTACTTAAATGTCATCCAAAAATATTTTTGTTTTCCTATACAAAAATACAAAAAAAATGAAATATTTAAAAACTTTGACATACCTATGTCCCCATAGGTGGTCCCTGGTGGAAATGGTATGTGAGAGTCCCCTCTGAAGTCGATCCCTGCATAGGGTTAGTCATCCAAAGAAATGACATGCCATCTCCACCAGTAAAAGAAATCATCGTTGTAGGGTGTGGGAACCCTACTTGCCCCATGTTATCTCATCACCTCGGTCCACCATGCCATGGCTGGATCACGAGGTCCTCGAGGAATGATCTCAAATATAGGTCCCAAACCTGGAACCCACTCGAAGAAAAAGCTACACAATATAAATGAAAACATGAAGTTCCTCTTGTCACCTTATTTGAATTCCATCAGCTGGATCTTCATATTAGCCAGTAGTGAGGTGCACCAATCGTACATCATGGGTCTCAAACACTCTATAGAATAGAACATGAGTGACCTCTATGCCTGGTGCAATGAAGTCAATCCTGTGATCTAGGTTAAAATGAGGACAACAATCTTAAGGCTTAGATTGTTTATCGCTCAGATGGGGAGTTGACTCCCAACCTTCTCGATCCCTACTACACAATGAACGTCTATGTACTCTTCTATATTCATACCGCTCCCATCTCCCCAATATTTGAGGCTCACCACCTCACCCCGACGCGACAACCCCATCAAGAAATATATATCCTCGACTTCATTCCTTAATGGTTTCCCATAAAGTTTGAAGCTCTCACTGTCTGGATCCCAGTAATCAATGATCAATTGTAGCAACCTCACTTGGGCCCTCATCCCTTTGAGTGCCCAAAACTTGTACAACCCGCATATTTTCAAGGCCATTTGGGCCCCCGAATCTCTTTCCACAGCAACATCTACCTCCTCATGTTCCCTTTCCCTCCATTCTAGCACCATCTTTCCAGAGAAACATCACTTTTTGAGTTAGAAACCATAAAAAACTTTGTTTACGAACATGTACTTGGGTTGTAGAATTCACAGTCACATATAGGGCCGAGTATACATAGTATTTATTTTACATAGTCGCGTATAACCTCGCATATACATGACCCGATGAATGGTAGCTCGCGTACACCTAAATACCTAATTTGCGCCTTAAATAAATTAAAATTTGAAACCTAAATACAAAATGTAATCCACTAGAAAGTAAGAGGAGGGGAAGAGGAATTACCTGGTCTAGACAGTCTCTGATTCCGTCACTCGACGCTCCCACAATCACCAGTTGAAGATTAGGGGTAATTTGGTCCAAAATTCACTATTTGGGTAAAAAAGTCAAATGATATAGTAAAATTTGGTTTTTGTTCCTATTTATAGCATTTTTTACCCACTTTACATAGTTTTGAATCGTATTTTCACCTAATGGATTAATACAACAATGGATTGAGTTGGTTTTTGTAGTTTTCACCAGGGACTCTTGCGGTTTTTAGCGTTATGTTGATCGTCTGTAACTACGAACAAGTATTTTCGCTACCCAACATATAAGATAGGTATATGTTCCATCATGCACATTTTCATTGTCCTATAACTGTCACTCATACGCCTTAGGTACAAACCCATTTTTTAGCAACACAAAATCCTCCATCTGCTACAAGACATGTCTTTATCAAATGGCAGAGACTTACCAAACATGGGTACCCTAGTTAGATCCTCTGCTCCATTTGGTGCCCATCCCGAGATTTTTTTCGTAGGACTGGGAGTCCCTTATATCTAATACATGAATTTATGCCGAGCCTCATTTCTCACTCATAAACATGTTGACCTATACCTAGAGGACTCCCAACTGAGTTTGATTTAAGCTCTTTTCCGACTCATTTTCAAAAAGTGAAAAGATTGTCGAGTGAACTTGTCTCTTTCACAATCATAAATTGGATTTGAAAGGATGTCTATTTGGTACAAGTTTATCCCTTTTTCAGACCAAGTAGACTAAGACTATGAAAAAGGACATTTTTTGGCATTAAGTTTTGATTGCATCTCATTCCCTTGCTTGCAGTATTGAAACCATAGTCGGTTCTCGCTTTGCGTTATAAACCGCTTTCCTCAACATTTTTTCATCCTCAACCAAGAAGAGCCTCATTTATATCCTTTGCAACTTGACACTCTATACCCAGGAGGGAAGATTCCTCCAAGTTTCCATCTCCTGCATGCACCTCCTTGCATTGAGCATAGGTATGTTCCACTGTTGGAACTAGTTTTGCTTACGTGCGACACTCATTTCCTCCTCTGTATCATAGAATTCATTTGAATTTGAAAAAAAAAAAAAATACAGGCGAGAAAGGAATATTATCTTATATTGGTAGTAGTCATGTCGCCTTTGAACAGATCACAAAGTTATTGAGTCCACTTGTCATCATCATTTTGGGTTTAGCATGGCCTTAGGAAGTTGATCTCATTACAAAGAGTTTACTCCCTCGACTGGTTACTCTTCCAGTCCCTATGGAAAATTTAATTGATGCCTCTTGCATCTCATGGTTTCATCATTGAGTCTATGCTGTCAGAGTCTTCCATATGTCTCATGCTCTTGTTCAAAGGATGTCTATCAACCTATGTCGAACATTCCTAAGAACTCTTGACTTTGCATGTCAGCCATACCATCAGTTTGTCTCAGAATCACATGATGTTGTAGTCCTATTATGCACCCTGGTCCTACTTTCCTCATCGATAGGTAACCTTGAACTCAACAACTGACATTTCATCATTGGTCATTGACTAGGTGGTTTCCCTTATGTTTGATGACAAGACATCTATTCACACATTGGGATTTGTGCAGTGTCTTGGATTCCATTAGCCTTATTGGTGGTTTCCTTGCTTCTGTCGACAATTTTCCTCATTGGCTGCTATTCAAAGGGTCTTTTTCATTTACCTCTTACCCTTGGCAAACGCAAAAGACACAAAGGGTCGTTGGTTCATGAACATGTTCTTTTTATGATTTCCTCCAAATCATCAAGCTCCTACTTTGTATCTCATGTTGAATGATGAGAGATGCCTTAATTCTCTCCTTTCAGCAGGTTTCTTTCCATTGACTTCAGCTCATATATTCTGGAAATGAGACCTAGAGTTCTATGAGTACCTAGAGGCTTGCATCCATTAGTGGAAGGTTCTCTCACCATCGACAGTTGGGAATACACCAATGTCTCCTGATCGATGAATTCTTAAAGTGTTAGGCCCCGACTCCTTTATTCACACTTGTAAGAATGTACTCGGTGACTTGATACCTACTTTTATCATCAGTAGGTTGTCTCACGTTTGTTAACGGTATACCTCAATGACTGGTAGTCAAATGAAGTCCCATTGTGTTCGACCTCAACTCCTTTATTCACACGATGTAGACTTGCTCCTTTAGCGAATTTTGTTGAAGACTTGAAGCCATCAATATGTAGCCACAACTTTCTTAAGTTGTTGCTACCTTTTCATTGGACTAGTACCTATGTGACTTCAATGATCATGGGAGATCAGATTGTACTCCATTGTATACAAATATCTTCAGATTGATTTTGAGACTGGTTCTACTAGGCCTTGTTCATGACTATGACAACCTTTGGCATGTAACTGCATTTTTATTTGCCTATTCATGGCCATGGAAAGTTGATTGGTATATTTTCACATGGATTTGCAGTGTAATTCAAATTGGCAGCCATGTATGCAAAGTCAGTATTGATTGTAATGAGCAACTAGTTCTTCCATCTGGGTCCCCATTACTCCACTTCTATATTTTTAATAATGTATTTTGGCCATCACAGATACTCCTTTGACCTCACACATTAGGGGGCATCTGTTATAGCAAGATTTGCCTCACCCCATGAAATCTTTCACATAAGGCCTTTTTCCATTTCTCTATGCAGACTTGTAATCCCTTTTTTGCAAATCCCAGAGCTAAAAATACAATTTTTCCACATATACCCACCTTGCCTACTATACATCATGCGTATATATAGGTTGCACCAGTACAACCTGTGTACATTGGGAAATGTGTCCAAAAAGGAAAAATGGTGTTGGGTTTCCATGTCACGTCACGAGATCCATGATCCTTGGCCTTCCATATACTGGAAACGTTCTGAATCAGCCCTTCAGTTCCACTTGAAGGATATAAATGGGCCAAAACCAAGCTATGGAAAAGAGGAGAAAGAATTCAACTTTGAGAGCAAAGTTACTCTGGAGGAATTATTCACTTCACATTGAGTCTGCATGCCTTTATCCTTTAATTCTGAACACATTGTTCAACCCCCAAGGTCTTCCCTTATTGACTGAGAACTTCATTGTCTCGCTTATATGAGCTTGCCTTTAGTGGAGGATTGAAGTGGTGGAGGCCCACCTGGAAGGAACTTAGTTTCTCAGTTTTGAACCACGGTGACACAAAAGTCTATAACTTATTCACTTCTGCTAATTATATCTTAATATAAATACTCTTTTCTCGTCCAATTGATATCTTGCAAATATTTGAATTATTATTCCATGGGCGTATTTTTTATGAATGTTGATGGATTATTCTATTGAATGTGCTAAAATCATATATTATCACCATATGCTTGCATTTCTTGGTTGTTGAGGACTAGTTGCAGGTATATTGCTTTGGGTCAAGTGCTCAACAATGGACTTCATCGAATGTTTGGACGAGGTAGGCCTTTTATCTTATCTTGCTAGCATATTTGTTTATATAGAATACTTGAGAATAGAGTTGATTTCTGCAGTCATTTTCGTCTGTTGTGGTTTATCCCTAGCCATAGAGAGATTTTCCTCGTAACAATTTTCCAATTCTCTATTTGTAACCTTAGCTTGTTCATTTGTTTGTGGGTGATAGCACACACATTTTCTATGCCTAATACCGTGTTGATGAGTTGAGTCCCTAGTGGGATGTGAATTGTGAGCCTTGGTTTGCTAGTATTCCTCTTATAACTCCAAAAATTGTGACTATGTTCCCATATAAGAAATCTACAACTTTGTCTTCTTTTGCATCTGGAAGTGCCTTAACCTCCACCAATTTGGTAAGATAATTTGTACAAACAAGGATGCAGTTCTTTTGATTTGATGGAGGATTTATTGGGCCAAAAAATTCCAAACCCCATTTGTTGAATGGTTCAAAGGAGACAAGGGGTTGTAGAGGCATTTCATCATCTTGTGTGAGTCTACCAATCCTTTGACGTTCATCACACTTGCTGACATATTTTTTGGCATTGTTGTGTAGAATTTTCCAATAATAACCAACATGTACAACTTTAAGAGCTACTCTTTTGGATATAAAGTTCCCTCCATGGGGTTCATCATGACATGCATGGAGCACATTATGGATTTCATATTCTCTAAGGCAACAAAAAATAACATATTCGGGTCCCATTATTAATATATACACCTAAATTAAATTGTATTGATCACTCTTCCTAATGATTATACAATATTCTTTATGAGAGAAATCATGCAGAAAATTTCTAGAGATAAGACAGTTTGAACTGTCAACAAACCATAGAGTTTTAAAAAATATCACAAACAAATGTTTGTCATGGAAGGTGTCATCCACCAGTTCTTCTTTTAGGTTGTTTTCCAAATGAGATAGGAAATCTAAAACAACATTATCCTTGCTAGACTTATCCAATATGGTTAGATCAAACTCGTGTAGTAAAAGTAACCACCTAACTACTCTACCACCAATGATAGTCTTGTCCATGAGATATCTAATTGAAACATGGTTAGTATGGACAAAAATGGCGCAACTTGTTATATAATGCCTAAATTTATTAATGACATACAAACAACAAGAAATTCCTTCTCAATGATTGTATAATTTAATTATACTCCAACAATATTTTTGTTGATGAAGTAAATAAAATACTTTTTTGTATCCTTATGCCTCCCTAGGAAAACACCTAAGGCTTTCTCTGAAGCATTTGTATGGATATGAAAAGTGAGTTTACAGTTTGTTCCTTTCAATAAGGGGGATAATATTAGATTTTATTTTAAAATGTCAAAGGCCAGTTGACATTTGAGAATCCATAGGAACTCAACATCCTTTGTAAGGAGGACATATAATGGGGAAACAATCTTTCTAAACTTAAGAATGAATCTTCTATAATAACCAACATGTCCAAGGAAGTTTTGTACATCATGTTGTTTTGCAAGGGTCGGTAATTATTGATGACTGAAGTTTTAGCATTGTCTACTTTGCTGCATGTAGCTAAATCATGGTGTCCTAATATTATACCTTCATTAATTAGAATGAATAATTTCCATGGATGACTGATAGATTCATATTTATGCATCTCTACAACACTTTTTCTAGGTTGGTTAAGGCTTCCTCATAAGTGTCCCCATATGATGTAAATTCATCCATATATACCTCTACACTGTCATGGATTAAGTCTAAAAATAAGCCGAGGAAAACTCTTTGAAAAGTGTTCAAGGGATTGCATAGTCTAAAAGGTAAGACTTTATAGGAAAAGGCACCCCATGGAAATGAGAAGGTATTTTTATCTTGGTCTTGTGGGGAAATTTGTATTTGGTTATATCCACTAAAACAATCTAGGAAAGAAAAATATTTTTCCTAGATAGAGTATCCAATAATTTATCAATGAATGGAAGAGGAAATTGGTATTTCTTGGTTTCCTTATTAAGTTCTAGATAATATACACACACTCACCATTTCCCTTCTTTGTTAGGAACTATAAATAGTATAGAACCCATTGGTTTCTTGAGATGTGACAGATGAAATCAACATATAAGAGTTTATGTAGTTCTATTTTGACAATGTATTTGAGGGCTGGATTCATTCAATCTTGGGGTTGTGTAATAATATGTACATTATAATTTATATAGATATGATGTTTACAAATAGTTGAGTCAATATCCATCATATCTTTATATTCCCATGCAAAGGTTGTGACATGCTCTTGTAGGATCTTCATTAGCTTTTTCTATTGAAGAGGGTTTAATTGGTTATTAATATTTAGAGTTTTACTAAGAAAACCTCTACTACCATGGCTAATGAATTGGAAAGTGATGTAGTGGGAACATTTTTCCAAGAATATAATCTTGATTGAGTTAGTTTCCATTAGGTTTATTTTATTTCTATTGTCAACACCATAATCTAGGTTCACTCCTTCAATTTGAAACTATGGTGGGTATAAGTGTTGCATGAAGTTAGAGATCCTAGTGTCTTCATATAGTTGTTTTAAAGTCAATGCTCTATCAATAGTAAGAACATAGTTGGTTGGTTCCTCATAGAGTGTGTCATTTTCTTCATATTCAATCCATATTGTTTGTTTGGGTTCTAGGAATGGTTTGGTTGGGGGATATAGTGTCAAGATTTTATTAGTTTTCCCATTATAAATAGTCATGTCATATACTATACATCCAATTTAAGAATAAACATTTTTGAGATAAGGCATTCAAAGAATTAAAGGATAATGTAGTATTTCAGATATAAAAAATAGTATGCAGAACATAAATATTTTAGCTAGAAATGGCAGAGAAACAATGATATAATCAAAACAATACCAGAATAATGCCAGAATAACACTAGAAAGAGCTCTTTGATTACTAATAGAAATGTTCACTTGCCTCTTTGAGGGGGAAACCTCTAGCATAGCAGAGATCTATTACAATAATATCCAAGACAAGATTTATCATACCCTCTACTTCTATTTATACTAAATCTATCTATTCAAAAGAACAATCTAGAGGAAGATCCTTCTAGAAGTGAAAGATTCTATTAGGGATTCTTACATTTGACTCATTATTCCTTATTTCTAGGCCTTATTAATATTTTTCTTTATTACATGGAATTATATTATTCTACCTATGTGAGGAGTGGGAGGTTAAGTCCCTAAAATTCCCTCCCCCTTGAAGAACAACCTTGTCCTCAAGGATTCAGATGAGGGAATTGTTGTAGAATGGTGGTCGGATCCTAGGTGGCATCTTTTGGAGGTGTATCTTTCCATTGGACTAACACTTCCTAGATGGTACGGTGATAGAGACGATGCTCTCACTTGTCCAAGACTACTTGTGGCTGCAACCATATGGAACCTTCTTCATCCAACTCAGGGAGACTAGTTTGAGTTTGACACTTAGTTCCAATCACCTTATTTAAGCAGGAAACATGAAAAATAGCATGGAGCTTCGACTAACTGGGTAGATATAACTGATAGGCCACCGATACCACACGCTTGAGCATTGTATAAGGCCATAAAATTTAGGCACAATTTTCTGATAGTGTTGATCTTTGTGTGAAGTTTTATTATAAGGTTGTAGTCGAAGAAATACCTGGTCCCCTTCAACAAAATGGAATTCAGAACGAACTTGATCTGCTTGTTTCTTCATGTGATTCTGAGCCATGACCAAATTGTCTTTGAGGGCACAAAGAATAGCCTCGTGGTCTGTAAGATTTTTGTCAACCTCCTGAACCTTCAAGACCCCTGGCATATAGGAGAGAATCAATGGGGGATTTTGGCCATAGACGCCTTCAAAAGGAGTCATGTGAGTATTTGTATGGTAAGATGTGTTGTACCACCATTCAACTAAGGGTAACCATTGAGCCCACCGATTTTTCCGCTCATATGAAAAACACCTCAAATATGTTTCCAAACACTTGTTGACAACTTCAGTCTAGTAATCTGTCTAGAGGTGATAGGTCATGTTGAGATGCAATTGGGTGCCCTGTAGCTTGAACAATTCTTGCCAAAAATTGCTGGTGAAAGTGGGGTCTCTATCAAAGACAATAGAATTAGGCATGCCATGAATCTTGAAGACATTATCCATGAAGATTTGAGCCACTGAGGCGGTTGTGAATGGGTGTTGAAGAGAGAAAAAATGAACATATTTGGAGAGACGATATATGCCCACCATGATGATTGACTTATTGCCCGATTTAGGTAATCCTACAATGAAATTCATAGAAATATCTCACCAAATAGCAGGGGGAATCAGAAGCGGTTGGAGTGTGCCCAGAGCTTTGAAAGTTTCTACCCTGTTGCATTGAAAGACCTCACATTCAACCACAAATGTGTGGATATCATGTTTCATACCCTCCCAAAAAAAAGAACGTTTCACCCATTCATAGGTTTTGGTAAACCTTGAATGCCCAGTTGTGGGTAAGGCATGAAGTTCAAAAAGAATTATGGATTTAAGTTGGGATTGCTTGCATAAATAAAAATGGCCTTTTTAGTGAAGCTCTTCATTATTCCAAGAGTACCCTGGAGAAACCAAAAGAATTGTGTTGCAATTGGTGAAGCACGCTAGAAATTTTGGGGTCTTGCAACCATTCCTAAAAAAAAACTTGGAGCCAATCTGGTACAATGAAGGAGAGGGAGAAAAGGGACCCATCTTCTTCATATTTATGGGAAAGAGAATCAACCACTACATTTTCCTTTCCCTTCTTGTAAATTATCTCATAATCATATCCAAATATCTTGGTCACCCATTTTTTTGTGTCGGGGATGAAATTCGTTGTTCCAGGAAATACTTGAGAATCTAATGATCAGTTTTGATTTGGAATCATTGACCAAATAAATAAGGATGCCAGAGATCCATAACATGAAAAATAGATAACATTTCCTTTTCATAAATGGATTGGCCCAAATGTCGCTCTGAAATTGTTTTTCTAGTGAAGGCTAAGGGCTTTCCATATTGCATGAGGAAGGCTCCAATTCCTTTCCCAGAAGCATCACATTCCAATATGAATTTATTTGTGAAGTTTGGGAGGGCTAGGATAGGGTTCAAGCACATAGCATATTTTAAGGCTTAGAAGACATGACCCACAGCTGAAGTCCAAGTGAAAGAATTATTTTTAAGGAGGGAAGTGAGAGGAGTTGCAATCTTTCCATAATTCCAAACAAACTTCCTATAATAGCCCGTTAAAACCAAAAAACCATGCAATCTCTTAAGAGTTTTAAGGCAAGGCCAATATTGTATAGATTCAATTTTCTTAGGATCCACTCAGACACCATCCTTGCTGTAACACACCCCACCACCCAAAGACTGGGGTACGCTACCTTCAAGCCCAACCTTGGAATTCTTTCTCTTACCGATACCTTTTTAAATTAATAATGGCGCATAAAAGAAAATATCTAACGACATGCACAAACATAACCAACAAGCATGCATATTCTAAATATTTAATTAAACGATAAATAAATACACAATGGAATACATTCATATACAGATAAATAATACCATAACAGAGAGAAATTATCTTTATAAAAGAAGACACCAACTGAATGCAGACCAAGGACGTTCCACCCAGCCGTAGACACTATTGCTCCAAATCTCAACATCAATGTCACCCCTGAGCTAGGGATATGAATCCATAAGGACAGTGCCAGAGTGTTACTTGGCTTTCCAAACCAGTCAGCACTCAATCTCTCACAGGATTTTCCAACACTCACAACAATCCAAGTACCCAACTCTCTTATACCCAGCTTGCTCCACCCAAGGGAATGGACCTCCACCCTTCTTTGCCATGCAGTCCCTCAAGCAGTCCTTATCCTTCCGAGGCTCCAACGCAATTGGTCTAGAATCTCCATGCTAGAACTCTCAGGACTCGTAGTTGTGAACAAATATGAACACTGCATGACTCAATTCATGGTTGGATTACACCAACAACCTCTACAACCAATGATACCATGGTTTCTCTTCAACAATTCATTTCCTTTCCCCAAGCCAAGACACGAATGAGGAAGATGAATGGGTGACATAAATGAATGGAATGATATATCCACCCAAGGTGAGAAACAATGAACAATGAGTGAATGAATTCATGAGGGAAATAATGGAATGAAATAATAAGTGAATGAGCGAATGAGCCAACCCCCCAATCAGACTAGGGATGGGTTTAAGTATTTTTGCGGGGAATCAAGAACCTCCTAGCCTCCCCCAAGAAGTTCACGTAACTGATCCAATCCCTTAGAAAAAATGGTAATTAAAATAGGAATAAAAATTTATCCCCTCAATCCCCCTCTCTTATGGAATCATATCCCCCTATAACTCTAGTCCTTGTCTATCTAGCATCCAACGATGTATTTATTCTTAATAATGATCAAAACATTACATTTCTTGGGCACATTGGAATTTTAATAATTGTTTGGGCACTATGGCCTCTCAGCGTTGTAACAATATATTATTTAAAATGGACGTTCAAAATTGGGGGTGTTACATCCCCTCCCCCTTATTTTGTTATTGTCCTCAGTGCATATACAAAATAGAGATCAAAATCTCAAAATTTATTCAAAATTTTATGGGTACTCTTCTCGCATGGAATCTCCATGCTCCCAAGTAGCATCTTCAGGACCATAGAAGGTCCACTAAACTTTTACCAGCTCTATAACTAGATTCCGGATCGTTTTGACTTGTATGTCCAATACCCGCACTGGTTGATCCTGAAAGTCTCCCTCTGTCTCTACCCGAATCAGATGCTAATCAATAAAATGGTTAGGATCATGTACATATTTCTTTAGTAAAGAGACATGAAATACATTATGCACATTCATGGAAGCGGACAATGCAAGCATGTATGCAACTGGCCCTATTCTGCCCAATATTTCAAATGGACCACAAAATCTGGCTTCCATCTTTGTACAACTACCCAATTTCAAGGAGTTTTTCTTGGGCTTCACTTTCAAAAGTACATGCTCCCCTACTTTAAATTCTCTAGTTGTCATGTTCGTATCTGCATAAAATTTTTGTCTATCCTGAGTTGCCTTCAAATTCTGCTTGATCTTAACCATCTGGTCTTCCATATCCTTGAGAAACTCTGGCCCAAGTACCACTCTATCTGCTGGGTTGTCCCAGCTCACTAGAGTATTGCATTTCCTACCATACAAGGCTTCAAATGGGATCATTCTCAAAGAAGATTGATACCCATTATTATATGCAAACTCAACCAAGTGTAAGTAGTCTTCCCACTTATATGGCTTATCCATCACATACATTCTTAACATATCTTCAATTACTCGGTTGACCCTCTCCGTTTTTACATCTGATTGGGGATGGTATGCTGTGCTAAAGTTTATATTTGTACCAAATCCTTTAAACAATCCCCTCCAAAAATTGGAGGTAAACTTTGTATCTTTGTCTGAGACAATTGTCCTAGGTATCCCATGCAACCTAGCAACCTCCCTCATGTAAATTTCTGCAATATTAGCCAATGTATGTGTTGTTTTTACAGGAAAAAAATGAGGATCCTTTGTTAATTTGTCAACCACCACCATTATTGAATCATGTTGCCTTGTTTTCCTAGGTAATTTAGTTATGAAATCGATGGTTATCACCTCCCATTTCTTCTCTAGGATTAGTAATGGTTGCAGCAAACCCGTTGGGTGCCTATTCTCAACCTTCACCTTCTGACATTTCATACATCAAGCAATATAATAAAAAACATCCTTTTTCATTCTCAGCTAAAAGAATTGGCTTCTTACTGTTGTAATCATTTTCTGGTAACTGGGATGTCCATCATAATTAACATCATGCATTTCCTTCAATACCAAATTCCTTAGTTCTCCAGAACTAGGAACATATATTCTATTCTTATGCATGAGTAATCAATCTTCTTTTATCTCATACTCCTTTATTTTCTGTTGTACATCTCCTTGTTGTAATCTTTCCTTTACCTGTAGGTAATGTTGATCTGTAACAAGATCATCTAAAATTCTTCTCTTCAAGTCTGACTGATGCATACTGACAGCAGTAGCATGCATCAGATGCACTCTTCTACTAAGTGCATCGACAACTTTATTCTCTTTTCCTTTGGTATTCTTGATATTGAGGTCATATTCACTTAAAAATTCCAGCCATCTTGTTTTCCTGGCATTCAGGGTTGGTTGTTCAAAAATATTCTTCAGGCCAATGTGGTCTGTTCTTAATTCAAATCTCTTCCCCATGATATAATTACTCCACTTCTTCAAGGCATGGACAATGGAAACAAGATCCAAGTCATGTGTGGCATAGTTCCTCTCATGTTCCTTAATCTTTCTGGACTCATAACCAATGACATGTCCATTTTTCATGAGGACTCCCCCAATTCCTTCCTTACATGCATCTGTACATACCACAAACTTTCATTTGGGTTAGCAATCTTTAACACAGGTGCACTAGTAAGTAATTCCTTCAACAAATTAAAATTCTCTTCACACTTAGGTGTCTATTCAAATTTAATTCCATTATTTTCCAAGGAAGTGATGGGATGAACAATCTTAGAGAAACCTACTATGAACCTTCTGTAGTAACCAACTAATCCCAAAAAACATCTGACTTCTGACACATTTCTGGGTGTTGGCCATCCTCTAATGGCTTCAATCTTCTATGGATCTACTACTATGCCCTGCTCTAAAATAATGTGTCCCAAGTAATGGATCTTATTTTGATAAAAACAACACTTACTCAACTTGGCATACAACTGATGTTCTCTTAGAACTTGCAATACTATTCTTAAGTGATTTTCATGCTCCTCTTTAGACTTAGAATAGATAAGTATGTCATCCAAGAACACTATGACAAGCTTATCCCAATAATTTATTAATATGCCATTCATTAAGCACATAAATACATATGGTGCATTGGTAAGTCCAAATGGCACCACTACAAATTCATAATGCCCATACCTGGTCCTAAAGGTTGTCTTATGAATGTCTTCTTCCTTGATCCTTGCCTGATGGTATCCTGACCTCAGGTCAATCTTAGAAAATATCTTTTCTCCTCTTAAATGATCAAAGAGGTCATCCATTATGGGTAGAGGATAATTTTTATTTATAGTATACTTATTCATTTTTAGAAAGTAAATACACAGCCTCAAGGTTCCATCCTTATTTTTGACAAAAAGTACTGGTGCTCCCCAAGGTGAAACACTTGGACATATGTACCCTTTCTTAAACAATTCCTCCAACTGCATTTGTAATTCTTTTAACTTTGGTGTGCTCATTCTGTAAGGTGGTTTTGACATTGGGGAAGATACAGACACTAAATCAATTGATAAATCTATCTCTCTTATTGGTGGAAGCCATGGTATTTCTTGGAATACATCTTCAAATTCATGTAGTACCGAAAAATCTTCAAGGCTTGGCCCCTTTGTATTTTCTGGCTCTTCCACATGAGCTAGATACAATTGACATCCTTTTCTAAAACATCTCTTCAGCTAAGGATGAAATCTCCCTTATAGAGATGGGTCTTGGAACTCCTTTCATAGTGTTATATTTTACATCTTCATCAAGACAGATAAATGTCTTGCTATGACAATCTAGGACGACATGATGCTTGTCGAACCAATCCAATCCAATTATAATATCATAATACCCCAATGGTATGATATTTAGGCCATCACTAGTATTCACACCATTAAGACTTATGGAACATCCTCTGACCATATCATGGATTCTCCTTTTGGTTCCAGTGGCTAACTGAACCAAACTTGATTTTACAAGCTTACTTTTCTCCAAATGTAATATATCCACTATTTTAGGATCAATGTAACATTGACTTGCTCCTGAATCAATTAAAATAACAAAAGGATGATTTATGATCTTACCTTCCACCTCGATCATATTGGACTGGTACTCTGCTTGTTGATCATCTAAAGTTGCATAGATTCTTCCCATATCTTCGTCTGTTGTAGCCTCTTGGACGTTGTTCAGAGTATTCACTCTGTCTTTTCTGTGTGGGCAATCCTTGTACAGGTGATCTTCCTTGCATCCCAAACATTGGATTGGTGGTCTTCCCGTTTTTCCCAAGAAGTCTTCTTTCTTCAATCCACCCTTAGCATATTGATCTTGATGATTTCTATTAGGCTCATTCATATTGAAGGGAGGTTTGAATCCTTTCCTCTTCTGGTCAGACTTCTCCTTCTCCTTATCCTTCCAAGATTTCTGTAGAGATTCTCTTCCCTGCCCTTTCTCATACATGTAATTATCCTTCCTGATGGCCTCAGTCAAGGTCTTGGGCTCATCATACATAACCATTTCTTTATAAAAGGTTGGAATTCCACTAAAAACATTTGTATCTTTACCTTTTCATTGCTTATAAACACAACATATTTTAACAATCCCAAGAACTTCTTCTCATATTCTTCCATAGTCATGCTTCCCAGCATGAGTTCAAAGAACTTCTACATTTTCTTGTCATAGAAATGATCTGAGAGGTACTCCTTCTGGAAGTACTTCTTGAATCACTTCCAAGTGATCCTACTCTCATTAGTATGTTCAATTTGCTTCAGTTGATCCCACCACATTTCATATTTCCTATGTAAATGGTAGGTGGAAATCTTGGCTTCTAGGTTTGATGAATAGTGATGAAATTGAAAATACCTCCTGAGTCCAAGAAACCATGCTTCAACATCATCTTCCCTTTCTTTTTCACCATCAAAGGAGGGTGGATTAAGCTTCCTCAACTCTCCTTAAAAATTGTCTACTTCCTGTCTCCTTCTCTGGTGCCTAACATGAGACACCTCTGGACTGCTTATGGAATCTTTCAATGCATAAAAATTTCTTTCTGAGTAAGGAGGTGAGTGGTGTCTACGAGTTCTTCTAGCACTTCTTGAATAACCATCTCTTCCACGATCCTCTCTTCTTTCACGAAACCAACCTTCTTCCTCTTGTTTTGAGTTTGATCCCCTCTTCGTTTTCCTCTGAAACTAATTTAAGCTTTGCAACACTCGAGAATTTATCTAACTTTTCTCTCAAATCATCCTCTCATTGTCTTCTTTGCAACTATGCACTTCTATTTCCAGGCTTCTTACAGTTTCTATTAATGTTTCCTGCTCTCCTCTTCCCTTATGTCCATTGGAATCTGTCTCTGCATTACCAACTCTGATATTTTGGCCTTCAACCTCTCTCTCATGGATGGAGGATTCCTCACCTTCTCCCATCTCTCGAATATTTTTCCAAGTTGATATGTTTAATCTCTTAATTCTTCAAAATGTGCAAGTGACCATTTTGTTAGAATTATGCATATGATAAACAAAATTTGTCAACAATGTTACAGTTCCTTTTTATTCTCAATTCATGAAGAACATATATGTATCAATATACACTGTATAACACTTCCATGTTATCCCTTAGCCAATACAAAATTTAATTCTGCATAGGCACTCCCTTCAAACCACTTCCCCAGGTGACCACGACTCGAAACCACGATCAAATCCTTCCTGGCGCTTTCTGTGTTAGAAATTACTATATTGAAGATCTTGTGGTTGAAAAGAAATCGAGGGCTATGATCGATGGTCAACAGTAATTGGGAGCTGACAATGTGCTTGCTCTTTATTAGAGAGATCTGTCCCGACGATCTTAAAAGTGCTCACCCAAATCTCCTTTAAATTGTGTTCGTTGATCCCTTGTCCCGACGAGATCAACGATGTTGGAAAACAACGGGCTGCGAACTAGCATGTCCGCTAATTTTTTCTCCTATCCTCACTATGGTCCCCCACCATTGATTTTTTGTTCATAGATTGACGACTATCCACGGGTCCTTCTTCCTTAGCGCCCTGTTCCAATCTCACACTGATAGGTGCTATCTCCTTCCTCACTTGTGACCTTGGGTTGTGACCTAGGGCTTACCCTCTTGGTGCTTTGCAACTTTGAAACCTTCATCCATGACCATATCAACGATCCTCATCCTCATTCATGATCAACGATAGAGATCCACTTTGAGACTCTACACTTTGGGAGTTCGACACTTTCGACCTCCGCTTTCCCCCAGAGTACTCCATACCCGAAGTTATAGATCAGGCACCATGCATACACCTTAAATCAATGGTTCTAGTCCACTTCGGGACTTCGGCCTTCAGAATTCTAAACTTCCCTCACTTGCTTCCTCTCAGAACGCTTCCACTTGGAGTTCATGATCTGTCAATGTGTGTCCTCTCAGATATCGATGGATATGAATTGCTTCGGCTCTTTGGGCTTCAGAAGTTTAAAAATCCCCACCTTCACTTTCTCCTGGAATGCTTTCATCTGAAGTCGACGATCTGTCGATGCGTGTCTCTCACAAATCAATGACTACGGATTGCTTCTTCTCTTCAGGCTTGGAGAGATTCAAACTCTCCGCCTTCACTTTCTCCTGAAGTGTCGATCCTCCAAAATGATGCAAGATCTACTACCACGTGTCTTATGGGATCAATGTTCAATATGTACTTTGGCATTCGGGCCTTCAGGATTTTTCAACCCAATGAAAATTGTCACCTCTTTTTCCTCTAGAGTGACCAGTCTCTGGACTACACGATCTGTGTCCACGTGGTGAAATAATAGAAGCGGACACGTGGCCCAATTAGGTGGGTGAAATGTGTCATGTTCTAATTGACATTTCGATCCTCCATAGGTTCAAAACTCATTGACACTTGGCACACATCCCATGTGTCCACATCATCCCAAGTGATGTATACAAGCCGTGTCACTTAGGAATTTCGGGCTTTAGAAGATTTTATGCTTGCACTCTTCAAGTCTCCCAAAATCTGAATTTCTCAACTGCTTAACCTTCCAGGGTCCACATCACCTCCATGTGATGTCATCATGCCCCACCACTTCGAATCTTCAGGCTTCAAAATTTTCCATACTACCACACTCCAATTCTCCCAAACTTTGAATTCCTGAACTGGCCAATTTGTCGTCGCGTGTCCCCCTTATCAGACGGTCCGTATTAACTCCAGACTTCAGGACTTTGGGTAGTTCTTTCCCTAGTGCTTCTCTGTGTAAAACCTTCCAGAGTACTAAGTCTTTGAAGTGAGAGATATGGCATCGCGTGTCCTTGTTGATGGATGGTCCAGATGAACTTTGGTCTTTGGGCCTTTAGGAGTTCTGTCTTTTCGCATCCGTCTTTCTTCTGAAGTGGTTATTTTCCAGAGTACAGGATATCCTGCCATGTGTCAACTTTGATTAATGGTCTGGATATACTCTGGCTCTTCGGAGCTTCAGGCTTCGGGAGTCCTTTACTCACTCAGCTTCTTCTTTCTTCCTCCCGGAGTACTAGATATCCTGACATGTGTCCCTTTCTTGAATATCAACGACCACGAGTGATTGCAGAGACTCAACTCGCTCACTCTTTAATTTCATTGCCGATATACATAAATAAAATATGCTCGTCCATAGTGGAATCGATATCCACCATTGATCCGTTGATCTAGAAATATCAGTGATCCTGAGCGATTGCGATCTCACAACTTGAAAAAAAATTATTTTTCTTCCCAATCCCCGCAATACCTCCCCACCGTCGATTTCTTTGTAATGAGATCTGGTGGTTGTGACTTGACCTTAGCTTCACCTTCATTGGATGACCCTTTTTCACCTGCCCTCTGATCCAACAATCCTGGATCTCTCTTGATCCCACAGTGGCAATCGCTCCTGAATTCAAAAGGGATGGTCATGATCCTTTCAACCCTTACAAAGGATCTCTGACATTCTAGCTCCTGCGTAGATTCTGCAATTCCATTCCTCCTGAGATTTTCAACTTCATGGTCATATTCAATCTCGACCATGAGATAATGACCAACAAACCTGACCCTTACCATCCTGGTGTTTCAATCAGAAGCTCTGATACCAATCTGTAACACACCCCGCAACCCACAGGTCGAGGTACACTACCTTCAAGCCCACCCTTGGACTTATTTCTCTTACCAATACCTTTTTAAATTAATAAGGACACATAAAAGAAAATATCTAACGACATACACAACAATATCCAACAAGCATGCATATTCTAAAGATTCAATTAAACAATAAATAAATACACAACAGAATACATTCACATACAGATAAATAATACCATAACAGAGAGAACTTATATTTATAAAATAAGACACCAATTGGCTGCATACCAAGGATGTTCCACCCAATCATAGACACTATTGCTCCAAATCTCAACAAAAGTGTCACCCCTGAGCCAGGGATATGAATCCACAAGGACGGTTCCATAGTGTTACTTGGCTTCCCGATCCAGTAAACACTCAAGCTCTTACAGGATTTCCCAGCACTCACAACAATCCAAGTACCCAACTCTCTTCTACCAAAATTTCACCACTCAAGAGAATGGACCTCCACCCTTCTCTGCCATGCAGTCCCTCAGGTAGTCCTTCTCCTTCTAGGGATCCAACGCAATTGGTCCAGAATATCCATATTGGAACTCTCATGACTCACAATTGTGAACAAAATTGGACACATGCCAACACATATTAGACATACAGGCCTCAATTCATGGATGGATTACACCAACGACCTCTACAACCAATGATACCATGGCTTCTCTCCAGTAGTTTGCTTCTTTTCCCCAAGCCAAAAAAAAAATGAGGAATATGAACGGGTGACGGAAATGAATGGAGTGAGATCTCCACCCAAGGTGAGAAACAATGAACAATCAGTGAATGAATGTGTGAGGGAAAGAATGGAATGAAAGAAGAAGTGAATGAGTGAATGAGTCAACCCCCCAATCAGACTAGGGGCGGGTTTAAGTATTTTCGTGGGGAATTAATAACCTCCTGGCCTCCCCCACAAATTTCACATAACTGATCCAATCCCTTAGACAAAAGGGTAATTAAAATAGGAATAAGCATTTATCCCATCAATCCCCCTCTTTTGTGGAATCATAGCCCCTCAACCCCCCCCTCTCGTGGAATCATAGCCCCCTACAAATCTAGTCCTTGTCCATCTAGCAGCCATCGATGTATTTATTATTAATAATGATCAAAACATTACATTTATTGGTCACACTGGCCTTTTAATAATTGTTTGGGCATTCTATCCTCTCAACATTGTAACAATACATTATTTAAAATGGGGGTTCAAAACCCAGGGTGTTACACTTGCCAACAATATGACCCAAGTATTCCACTTATGAGGAACCAAAAGAATATTTAGATTGTTTGAGGAAAAGATGGTGATTAGAGAGTAGATGGAGAACTTGATTCACATGGCAGAGATGGGATGGCCAAGTTTTACTATAGAT
>ML840416.1:20695-41270 GCA_009831015.1 Picea engelmannii | reverse complement strand
ATTTGTTAGGGACTACCCCCCTTGGCTTCGCTAGGAGTTGGCCTAGACGGAGGAGTTGAGGATTAGGTGACAACACCTTAACTCTCACTTGCCCCGAAGGACACACCGAGTGGATTGAATATTTCTTCCACGTCTCCCAAGTGTGTATTAGGATGGCAACAGGTGGCATAGCCAAGAGAAAGGGGGTCTCATCACGAGCCAACCTTCTCATTTCTGTGAAATGCTTGTGGCTAACATCACGACCACTGGTCACCGAGCCAGGGCAGTGTCCCCTGACTAGCTTCTTGAAAGAAAAAGAATAATTAAAAGGCATGAATGGGATTGGAAACATTTTCATCCATGACAGGTGCAACTCACCCCCTACAGAGGCACCCACTGGTAAGCCATCCCTGCTATCACTGCACCCTTTGCCTAGACATCCCCATCCACCTCACCCACTTACATGACTTGGATTTAATCCTTTCCAGAAACATCCCTTTTCCAATGGACACTAGCCCAATAGGATGCCTTGTGACTTCCTCCAAACTTGCATTGCATATTTGTATAATGTCTTTGAGCACTTGACTGGGGTAAAGGGATTTTATGCACATGTTTAATAATATTGATGATTAAATGTGATTGACATTTCTATGATCCTTGTGACTTATGAGCCCATGGAGGGAGTATCTGTTGATGTGCAGGATGATGCCCGACGGACAGGTACCACATTGGACAGGTACACATGGGGAGATGATTAGTTCGGACCTCCATGGGGCTGAAGAGCCCACCCGATGGATGTTGATACCCCAACAGGGGGCAGAGACAAGGAAGAGTGTTTGCACCAGGGAAGAGCATAAGGATCCACCAGAGGCAGCTAAGAAGACCTATACCTAGGGGGGTTGTGCCCTTTTCATTGGAACATTGACCTTAGAAGGCCTAGGACGTCACCCATGAGGTTCATGACGTCATCCTTGCTTCATGGACGTTTTGGCAGATAGACAGGGCAGTTTGGCACCTGTGGCAGGTTGGAGAAATATCCTTGATCCCGCTGATCAGGATATCTATTGCGGATCTAGTGTGTTGTCTCACAGATCTGATACACTAGGGGTTTTTGGTTGCGTTTTATCTTCAGATTTGATACTTTGGGGGCTTCTGGATGCGTTTTAGTTATGTGCTTGAGATGTCTCGTGGTTGTTGCATGTGCATGTTATATGTTATGGTTTAAACAATATATATATATATAATGCATGCGGAAATAAGGAACATCAACCGCTCAATAATATGTATTATGAGACTCAAGCATGGAAATACAATGAAATACTGGAAATATAGAAGATATTCTTCAATTAGATCTCATGGATCGTCACTGGAATACAATAAAATAACATAAAATACCCATGATCAGAAGATGAAGGAAGATCTGATGCATGCACGGATAGATCGGCAAAAATCGGCGGTTCTGGAGAAGCACGGTAACCGCTACAAACTAGAAAACTCATCCGGAAGGTTATACCTGTCGGAATGTGCTGGAAACTGTCTCAATAGAAGCAACCTGTCCTCTAGAATGATACTGGTGACTGTCGGATGACAGATCTGACCTCTGATGCTCCAGATCTCGTCCCCTGGGGGTCTGTGCACCTCCTGGGCACCCTGGATGCGCCCCAAATGATTCCACCAACGTAATCAGCCAAATGCGGAACTGGTTCAGAAGGGTTTCCCCAAATCTTCTCTGATGCTCCGTCTATAACCCCAACTGTCCTTCCAAAAGAGCTACGCCCTAAATGGCTGAATGCTGCACTCTGAAGGATTCCACCATCTAAATATGATGGAAAGTGGCTCAATCTATGTGTCATGGATGGATCTCAACTGGGTCGGAATGAAACTGCAATCCGAGCTCTGATCTTGTGCAACTACACAAACCCTCTATCTAACTTGCGACCCCATTGGCTCAGTTGCGTAGCACTGATAACTGGATACTCCTGAATAGCACGGTGAAATACCTGGATGAATCTTCGATGGGCTAGGGTGCGTCTCTCAACACCGAAACCTATTAATGGTGGTGGTTTCCTCCAGAAATCCACAAAACAGTAGAAGTCGAATCTCTTCCTCCTCTGGGAACTCTCAACATCAAATCATAACAATGCATAATGAGGAATTAGGTCGAATTCCTCCCTTTATACTCTTCCCAATATAATTCACCATCGACCTCACTTAAGCTAGGCGCTTTTCCTCCTAAGGTGGATAATTAATTAATTAAGTCCCCCTTTAGCACCTTTTTGTTCTAATTCTTCGTTGACTTAGGCTTAAGTGACTTTTCCTATGCTTTTTGGCTTAATTCATCGTTTAGCCACCAAATCACCCTTACTTCTCCCTTTTGTTCCCTGTTTGTGCCTGACTATAGTCTATGGGAACACATAGACTACTAAGTCACTCCCTGCTGGCCTACTCTTGGGAACGGGACATCATAGTCCTCCCTTCTCGAGATTGCTTGTCCTCAAGCAACATCAATCCTGGGCGCTGCAAAATATGCTCTCCCTCCCATGTGGTATCCTCCACTGGAAGAACCCTCCATCTAACCAAGCACTCTATGATGACCTTGCTCCTCAACCTGCGCTCTCTCTGCTCTAGTACCTCCTCCGACACTAGCTCCAACTGGCCCTCCTCATCCAAGGGTGCCAACTCCTCTGAAATACTAATCTATTGTCCCACGACCTTTTTAAGGCAAGAGACGTGAAACACGTTATGAATCTTGCTACCCTCCGGTAGCTCTAGCTCGTATGCCACCTTGCCTATCCTCCTGATGACTCTGTATGGCCCATAAAACTTTGTCTTCAACTTCTCTGCTCCGCTCCTCTTCAAGGAGGATTGTCTGTATGGCTGTAATCGTAGAAAAACAAAATCCCCTACCTCAAAACTGCGCTCGGCTCTGTGCTGGTTTGCATAGATCTTCTGCTGGTTCTAAGTCATCTGCAAGTTCTCCCTCAATGCCTGCAAAATCCTCTGACTCTCCTCCACCCAGTCTTTGGCCCCCGGGACCCTGCTGTCCCCAAACACAGTCTCCACAAAGGAGGGTGCATCGTATCCGTATAATGCCCTGAACGGTGAGATCCTGATAGACATATGGTAAGTTGTGTTGTAGCAATACTCACCCATGTGTAACCATCTCACCCATGTGCGTTGCTACCCCCCCACATAGTTCCTCAGATACCCCTCCACCCATTTGTTGATGATCTCTGTCTGTCGATCTCTCTATGGGTGGTAGCTGGTACTCATAGCTAGCTCTGTGCCTATCAACCTGAAAAGCTCCTGCCAAAATGCGCTAATGAAGCGCCCATCTCTATCACTGACTATCTGCTTGGGTAAACCATGCAACCAGAATACCTCCCTAAAAAAAAACTCTGCTACCTATATGGCCTTGTAGTCCATGGGTATGGAAAAGAAATGTGCAAATTTGGTCAGCCTGTCGACCACCACAAATATATAGTCCCTGCCCTGCACTCGAAGAAGGCCTGTAATGAAATCCATAGAAATGCTCTCCCATTTCTTCTCTGGAATGGGTAGAGGTTGTAGCAACCCTACGAGGTGTGTCTGCTCGGACTTGTTCTGCTGACAAGTCGTGCACTCCCGGATGTGTTTCAACATATCATCCTTGAGACCCTTCCATGATAATCTCTCCCTGATCTGCCTATATGTTTTGAAGTACCCCTGATGCCCTGCTATAGGCAAATCATGACACATCTTCAGAATTTTCCCCTTCAGGGTAGATTCTGGAACCAAGTAGATCCGGTCCTTGTAGAAAATGATGTCATCAAGAACCCGATATCTATCATCAACCACCTGTCCATCCATCACGTCACAAGCAAATTTGTTTTTGGAGTACTCCACCAACAAATGAGCTTTCCAATCTGTACAAATGTTCATCATCGAACATCCTGCTGGCCTCCTGGACAAGGCATCTGCTACGATATTCCTTTTCCCCTTGACATACTCAATGTCAAAGTCAAAGGCTTGGATCTTTGAGACCCACTTTTGTTGTCTCTCGCTGAGGTCTTTCTGATCTAGGAAATACTTGAGACTGTTATGATCAKTTTTCACTACAAATCTGTTGCCTACCAGATACTGCCTGAATTTGGTTAAGTCATGCATGATTGCTAGCATTTCCTTGTCATAAATATGATAGAGTCTCTCCGACTCGTTGAACTTCCTGTTCTCAAACACAATGGGGTGGCCCCCCTGCATCAAAACTGCTCTAATCCCCACCCCCGATGCGTCGCACTCTAAGACAAACGACTGCGAGAAGTCTGGAAAGGATAGAACAGGGCATGTGGTCATAACCTCCTTCATTTTGTCAAATGTCTATTGTGACTCCTCTGTCTAATGAAAAACACCCTTCTTGGTCAAGCCTGTGAGTGGTGCTCCCAACTGTGAAAATCCCTTGACGAACCACCTGTAGTAACTGCATAACCCAAAGAATCCTCTTAGCTCCATGAGGTTCTTGGGCGTTGACTAATCCAAAATGGCCCTGATCTTTTCCTGATGAACCTGTACTCCCTGCTCACTGATGATATTCCCTAAGTACAGTAGTTCTCTCATGCCAAATTCACATTTGGACTCCTTGGCATATAATGACTGTGCCTGCATAATATCCAAGACCTCCCCCAAATGTGCCAAATGCTCATCCCATGTCTTGTTGTAGATCAGTATATCATCGAAGAATACCAGAAGGTACTTCCTCAATTGTCCTCTAAATATGTGGTTCATGCAAGACTGGAAAGTGGTTGGTGCGTTGGTCAATCCAAATGGCATGACCAAGAACTCAAAGTGTCCGAAATGGCATCGGAATGTTGTCTTCTCAATGTCCTTCTCCCTGATGTTGATCTGATGGTATCCTGACCGTAGATCAATCTTAGTGAAGAAGACTGTGCCATGTAACTCCATCAACTCATCTATGCGTGGAATGGGGTACCGATTCTTGATCGTTTTCTTGTTGAGCACTCTGTAATCGATGCACTTCCATAACGTGCCATCCTTATTCAGTACCAAAACAACTGAAGATGCAAAAGGACTCATGCTGGGCCTGATGTGCCCCATTGAAAGAAATTCTTTGATTTCTTTCTCAATCTCGTCCTTGAATTTCTTGGGGTGCCTATAGGGCGTTGTGATCACTGGTGTAGCCCCTGCCTCTAACTCAATTGTGTGCTCAAATCCCCTGTTGGGCGGTCTCCTTGGTGGTATCGGTCCAAATACTGACTCATACTGACCCAGAAGCTCTCTGATCTGTGTATGGTAATTCTCCCTACCCTCTAAATCCTTCTGCGTGGTAATCAAACACTCTAATGCATAAGCCACATCACCGTGACAAAAGATCCGTTCCATCCTCTTTGCCGATACAGCTCAAGGTGCCCTTGTAGACATGTCTCTCAACACAACTCTCGATCCACTAGCATCTCTGAAGCTCATGGTCAACGTTTGATAGTTGAACCTGATCTCCCCCAATGAATATAACCACTATACCCCCAACACGACATCAGTATCTGATAGGTCAACTACATAGAATGTGTCTGTCAAGGTGTAGTTGCCTAGTTTGACCTCTAGGTTTGGGATCATGTCCAAACATGTCACCATGTATCCATCTGCCACTGCTACGTTGAATCCCTCAAACTCCTCAGTGTGTAACCCCCTCTTGGATACTAAGGACGCATCTATGAAGTTGTGGGAGGCCCCACCATCAACTAAGGTTGTCATGCGCTGCCCCTGTACAAGGCCCTTGAGCTTGAGAGTGTTGTACCTGGGCACTCCTGAAAGGGTGGCTATGGTTCCCCCCTTCACCTCTCTACGAGGTTTTGTCTCCTCCTTGGGTTGTGCCCCTGTCGGTATCTGAGGTTTCTTCGGCTGCTGCTCTGGCTCCTAAGTGGTCTTATCCTTTGAATCACTGTCTGCTCGTGCCTCGATATCCTCATCCTCCTCCTCACTGCCTGATTCCACTTCAATGTAGTGGAGTTGTCCCTTTCCCGGGCATCTATGCCCTGGGACCCAAGGGTCTCTACAAGAGAAGCAAAGCTTCTTCCTCATCAACTCACGTCTCGTATCATCATCCAGCTTGGGCTTACTCTTCCATTCCCTTCGAGGATTCTTCTGATCCTTGTCTCTCTGTGGTACAAAGGGTTTGGTAAAGGGTTTAGTTTTTGGCACGGAGTCCGCCAAATCTCTAGTGCGTCAGATGGCATCCTGCAAGGTGTGAGGTCGGTATGCCTTCACCCATCCTCTCAAGGGTTCTGTGAGCCCTTTTGTGAATAACATGATTAGTTGGGGCTCGGATATAGCTGTCACTGTCACTGCTACCCTCTGAAACTCTGAGATGAATGTCTCTGTTGTGCCATTTTGTCTCAACTGGGCTAGATCTCTGAAATGGATCTCTGGATCCCTCCTATCAAATGTATCCATGAGTCTCTCTATGAACTCTCTGTAGGAGGTGATGCGAGTGTGGCCCAATGTCACCAATCCATGATACCACCACTCGTGTGCCTCACCCTCCAAGGGTAAGGTAGCGAAACTGATGGCTTCTGACTCGGTCATCTGGTTGAGCTTGTAGTAGGTGTCTAGCTTCTGTACCCAAGCTCTGGCGGTGCATTTGGATGATCCATCGAAAAAAGGTATGGTGAATTTACCAACTTTTCGGATGAAATCAATGTTATGCCCCTGCTGCTGCTGCGGCTGCGACCCTCCTCTCTGTGGCTCTSTGGRGCGGTTCCTGAGTCTGAGTCMACAATACTCGACTAAGGTCATATCCTGATGGAAGTCACGGCCCAATGCTGCATACTCCCTCCGATACTCTGCAATGTCCTTTGCGTGAGTGGGTGGTCTCTGTGCTATCGGCATCTGTGCTGCTACCAGGGGTGCCCTCTAGAAACTGGGAAACAAAGGTCGGGGAATCCTACTCACAGAGGTGTATGTGCAAGTGGGTGACTGGGGTCTACTGCCTGCCCCTGAGTTCCCCTGTGCTTCATGTGTGGCTTGTGTGCTCGGGATGCCCACCACAACCAATCTATCAGCCACCTGAGCCGAGGATTGAGACATGGTCCACTGACTAACCAACATATCACTAATAACCTGCATGAAGGTGGCCTTTGGTTCCATGGGGGCCTTACCACTACCCTCTGGTCACTCATATCTGTCTCCTAGCATCCTCTTTGCCTCTCGCTCAGCCTCACGCTCTTCCATTCTCTCTGCTTCTCTCTGTGCCTCTTCCTCTTCCTCTGAACTGGGAGGGAAAGGAGGAAAGTCAGGCCTAGGCCTTCTTTCCTTGCGCCTATTGTAAGTGACATATTCGTCACCTACATGCTCACGACCATCTGGGTCTTCTGCTGTACTCATCGTCTTTAGTCACAGGCTGGTAGGAATAAAGCTCTGATACCACTGAAATACCCCTGATCCCGCTGATCAGGATATCTACTGGGGATCTAGTGTTCTGTCTCACAGATCTGATACACTAGGGGTTTCTGGTTGCGTTTTATCTTCAGATCTGATACTCTGGGGGTTTCTGGATGCATTTTAGTTATGTGCTTGAGATATTTCATGGTTGTTGCATGTGCATGTTATACGTCATGGTTTAAATAGTATATATATAATGCATGCGGAAATAAGGAACATCAACTGCCCAATAATATGTATTATGAGATTCAAGCATGGAAATACAATGAAATATTGGAAATATAGAAGATATTCTTCAGTTAGATTTCATCGATCGTCACTGGAATACAAGAAAATAACATAAAATACCCGTGATCAGAAGATGAAGGCAGATCTGATGCATGCACGGATAGATCGGCAAAAATTGGCAGTTCCGGAGAAGCACGGTAACCGCTACAAACTGGAAAACTCGTCCGAAAGGTTATACCCATCGGAATGAGCTAGAAACTATCCCAATAGAAGCGCCCTAGCCTCTAGAATGATACTCGTGATTGTCGGATGATAGATCTGACCTCTGATGCTTCATATCTCGTCCCCTGGGGGTCTACGCACCTCCTGGGCTCTCTGGATGTACCCGAATAATTCCACCAACGGAATCGGCTGCTATAGGACTCAAAATGTTCACCCCAACTAATGCAGAACTGGGTCGTAAGGGTTTTTCCAGATCTGCTCTGATGCTCCGTCTATAACCCCAATTGTCCTTCCAAAAGAGTTGCGCCCTAGATGGCTGAATGATGCGCTCTGCAGGATTCCATCGTCTGAATCTGATGGGAAGTGGCTCAATCTATGTGCCCTGGCTGGATCTCAACTGGGTTAGAAGGAAACTGCAATCCAAACTCTAATCTCGAGCAACTCCACAAACCCTCTATCTAACCATGCGCCCTCCCTGCCTAAGTTGCGCAACACTATAAACTGGATACTCCTGAATAGCACAGTGAAATACTTGGATGGTATCTCTGATGGGCTAGGGTGTGTCTCTCAACACAGAAACCGATCAATGGTGGTGGTTTCCTCCAGAAATCCACAAAACAGTAGAAGTCGAATCTCTTCCTCCTCTGGGAACTCTCAACATCAAATCATAACAATGCATAATAAGGAATTAGGTCGAATTCCTCCCTTTATACTCTTCCCGATCTAATTCACCATTGACCTCACTTAAGCTAGGCGTTTTTCCTCCTAAGGTGAATAATTAATTAATTAAGTCCCCCTTTAGCACCTTTTCATTCTAATTCTTCTTTGACTTAGGCTTAAGTGATTTTTCCTATGCTTTTTGGCCTAATTCATCGTTTAGCCACCAAATCACCCTTATTTCTCCCTTTTGTTCCATGTTTGTGCCTGACTATAGTCTACAGGACACATAGACTACTAAGTCACTCCCTGCTGGCCTACTCTTGGGAACGGGACATCACACAACTCAACCAAGAAAAGCATCATCTCCAAGCCAAAAGAGAAGGTATATACCCCAATTCCATCAGCAGCACTATATGTTATCCAAAAAGTCCTGTCATGTGATGAAGATCACATGTTTACCTTTCATACAATTTGAGGAGTAACAATATCATAATCAATCATGAAAAGTTACCGATGCTTTTTCTATATTTCAAATACTCCCTTGGCCGATAAGTACACATTTGCAAACATTACATAGAGACTAAAACTAATCGTTCATTCAACCCTTGTTAAAAGTCCTGTTTCTTGAATAATAACTAATTTTTTTTTACTACAATGCTAATTGCCTCCTCTCAGTCTGATTCCATTTCCACGTGCTTGTCTTGTGATTTCCATTAAACATGATATTTTTTCGGTAACCAATTGGTCCAGATCAATCCTATTGTTATATTCTGTGATATATTTCGTTTTTGGGTGTCCTTATTTTCGATGGCTGAAATTTTGTATTTTTTTATTACAGGAATGCATTAGAGGTGCTTTGAAGAATAAAACTGTTGTTCTAGTGACACATCAAGTGGAGTTCTTGCGTGAGGCAGATATTGTAGTTGTAAGAATAGCTATCCCTTTCTTTTAAAAAAATCTAGCCTAGATTATGGCATGCTTTGAATTTTTCAAGAGGTTGATAAGGTTATTCAGTTTTTTTCTTTTTCTGTTTAATGTCTGGAATAACAAGACTTGATGTGGGGAATTATTTCAGGTTATGAGAGCAGGACATATTATGAGCTCTGGTACATATGATGAACTTTCCCAACAAGGCACTGTCTTTGGAGCACTTGTTGATGCACACGAAAGGGCATTAAATGATGTAACAGTACGATGTGATATGGACTACGACACTGACAGAGATGATTGGATAAGCAGATCATTATGCTCGATTACCACTGATCCAACCCAATTGCTATCTAGTCCTTCTGATCCTTGCTGGAAAAAGCATGTTAGAGGGAATGCTTTATATGATCAAAGATCCCAAACGTTAAACGTAGACACACTTGAGCAGAATAGGGTGGAGAATAAATTTGATAAAGAAAATTGTGCTTCTAACCTAATAGACGAAGAGGAGAGAGCTATTGGCCGTGTAAATATGTCTATTTACTGGGCATATTGGACAAAGTCCTTCTGGGGGCTGCATATAGTTATTTTATTATTCATTCAAACATGCTGGCAAGCATTGCAAATTTTGAGTGACTTTTGGTTGGCTTTCTTTACCTCAGAAGGAACGAGTATAAATCCAGGAAGATTTATCAGTGTTTATTCATATTTAGCAATTGGAAGTGGCTTTTTTGTTTTAATGCGAGCTCTATTGATTTCTATTTCTGGACTGAGGACAGCGCAAGAATTTTATCATAATATGTTAGACAGTATCTGTCGGGCTCCTATGTCTTTCTTTGACACTACTCCCACTGGAAGGATTCTTACAAGGGTCAGTGGCAGATGATCTCTATACATTCCCTGTTGCAATATTTTCTTGGTTTTCAAAAGTTGAATGGTAGGGTATGTAAAACGTAACATTGAATTGATTAGAAGTGTTAAAATCTCTTTCAATCGTATATGTTGATGTATATATTGGAGTAAAGCTCTGCTTTTAGCAAACTCATGTAGGTTTATTCCACTTACGGACATTGACAAACTTTAGTACTTGGAGCTATCTAAATATTGTAGTGCATCAGATTCAGAAAATATGAATTCTTGGGTTGCCGAGAAAATATGAATTCTTGGGTTGACACTTCGGCAGACATAAAAAAACAGTAGTTAGGTTCTTGAGTAATTTGAAATTGATGTTAAATAATGTTGATTTGGTAGAAACCTGTGAGATTATCAGGTGACTTGATATACGATGTATGCAGTAAAGACAGTTAAAAAGGTATTGAATGATCTTTTATTGAAGTAAATATCCGATCTTTTTCTACCATAGTTTGATTACATGTGGCTCTTGATCTGGTGATGTCTTAATTAATGTTTCTGAATTTTTATTCTTGTATTTGCAAATTGGAAAAATTAAAATCTCGAAGCGGGTATTTTTATTTGTTAAAGTTGGGTTTGTAGTGTTAGTTGTTTGATAAAATTTCAATGTCATTTATTGGCTGGCTTGTTTTTCTGTTTAAGATTTTTAAGATATTATTTATGCTAATTTAGTAATTCAAGAATATTGAGATGAATTGAGAGATTGCATAACACTCATCGAACGTAATTAGTAAAAGACAATTATTTTTTACGAGGAGGTTCATTGGGAAGATCAGACGACATTTCAGTGTTCAATAAGGCTCGACATCAAGTGCAACTAATATTTTCTTTATGTTTCCAGTCTTCTACAGATCAGCAGAAGTTGGACTTTGATATTCCATTCCTTTATGGTTCAAGCTTGGCAGTTGGTTTCCAGCTTATTGGAGTACTTTTTGTTACATGCAAAATAACATGGCAGATGTTATTTGTCATCATTCCCCTGGGATGGGTTTATGTAGCATATCTGGTGAGTTTTATATTGAAATAAAACAAACTCTTTCAATGTAACTGTGTTAATAATGTAAATAAATGTGAAGTGTGCTTCTTCCAATGAGAACCAAAATAGGACATGTTTATATACTCCATGAAAGACTGGTTTTGCAATTCAATAATTTACACTATTTCTTTCTTGGTAAAGGCTTGGATATCAAAAGAGGTAGGCTTTTGATTTCTATTTTCTCTCGATAAAAGGATATTTGTAATTTGTATATATCCTTGACAGAAAATGCCGATAGTCTGAAAATTGATGCTCCCCAGAGCTTGCAAAACTTTCTGGAGACCGTTGAAATTTTAACTTTCAAATAAGATATGCAAGAGGCATTTCCGCTGTAAATTTATGTAAGTTATTATTCAAGTTTGTTTTCAAATTCCGTTTTAGTAGATTTCCAAACTGGAACAAGATACCAGTATGATTTCAGGATACCTCAAGTCAATTTAGGAACCAGTTGTGACCCAGCTCCTGGCAACTAGAATGGACAACTTCATTATGTTCATCTGCATTCAGTGTGCTTAGTTTTTTCAAGATCGGGATATTTGTGTACGAGTCATTATCTTCAAACCATAGCTCACAGATCAGGAGTCATCCTGTTTGCTTTGTCACTAATTTTTACTTATGGCCTATCCGTAACCTTCAAAGTTCATAGTTTATTGGCAGTGGTTATTGTTAAATGTTGAGCTTGATTTCTTATGCAGATTATTTCTTTGAATTCTTCAACACTTTGATTCCAGCTTAATACATTTCAACAATATAGAATCATAACTGAATAGAAATAATCATGTAGATATGTAAGCATGCATATCAACAACACATATACCCTGGGGAAACCCTGTACAGAGAGAAAAACCCCAACAAACGATATTTCTTTATTGCATTAATAATGTAAGATCACTTACAAACATCCACCATGAAAACTCTGCTCTTAAAGAGCTTGCCAAGTTGACTCTGACCTGACAGAGAACTAAGAGACCTTGTTGATATAGATGTATCCTAGTTGCTTTCAAACACTAAGATATATCAACTCTGATATGGGCTGTTGAGACTGCCTCTAATTGACAGACACGTGCCTCTAATTATGCTGTCTCTATATGCTGATATGCAGCACTGATATGCGCCTCTATTATGCTGATCTACAACACTGATATGCACCTCTGATATTCTGATATGCAGCACTAATATGTGCCTCTATTATGCTGATCTACAGCACAGATCTACGCCTCTGATATGCTGATATGTGCCTTTATTATGTTGATTTACTGCACAGATATGCGCCTGTGATATGTTGATATGAAACACTGATATGCGCCTTTATTATGCTAATCTACAACACAGATATGCACCTCTGATATGTTGATATGAAACACTGATATGTTGCCTATGTATTACTGTTATGCACCTCTATATGCCTCACCCTTGACCTGCATAGAACTGTATCTAGTAGAGGGGATCAACCTCTGTTTATAAAGGAATGGAGCAAAAGTGGAGAGGGCTCGAAATAGAGGTGTGAAAGCATGCTTTGACTTAACTCAGCATTACACTTTAGTTTGAAAATAGAACTAGACTTGAGACTTCATTTACAACTCAGCATTACACTTTAGTTCGAAAATATAACTAGACTTGAGACTTCAGTTACAACTCAACATTACACTTTAGTTCAAAAATAGAACTAGACTTGAGACTACAGTTACAACTCGACTCTTTACAAGGCAATTCAAATTTCTCTTCATTGTGGATAATGTTACACATGCCAATGCACTAGATCAATACATTTATATCATTTGCAATATTAGAAATATCGTTTGTTTCTAGCTCATAGGAATTTTATATTCAACCTAACTTTTGCTAGATGTCTTGAATTTTGCTCATGGCTCACAAGGCTTGACTAGGCTCACAGAGGTTGTATGTTCCCCCTAACTTTTGCACTAGTCTGTCTATTCTCACAGAGATTGTACGTTCCCCCTGACTTTTTCACCAGACTGTTTATTCTCACAAAGGTTGTACATTCCCCCTAACTTTTGCATTAGACTTACATATCATCTAGTTCGTCCTGACTTTTGGTTTGACTCACAGAGGTTGTACATTCCCCTTGGATTTTTTCGATACCTCACAAGATTGGTTGATTCTCCAAATCTCCCTAGCTAGCCTTAGGGTGGCCCATATGGCCTCTCATTGGAGAATAACTGTCGATGTTGCCAAATTTAACACTCCCTCTCAGCGAGGGAGTCATTCTCAGCCACACCAAGCTTGCCTCTCAGCTGCACAAATTGTCTCGAGGTCAGAGGCTTGGTCAGGATATTAGCTACCTGCTCGCTCGTGGCTATCTACTATAACTTTACAATTTTTCTCTGGACCAAGTCTCGGATGTAGTGGTACTTCATGTCAATATGTTTTGACCTGTCATGAAATACTGGGTTCTCTATCAGTTTTATGCAACTTTGATTGTCACAGTGAACCACCGTCGTCTCGAGCTTGTCACCAAACAACCCAAAAACCAATTTTCTGATCCATACTGCTTCCTTGCTAGCATCACTTGCTGCAATGTGCTCAGCCTCTGTTGTACTCTGTGCAATGGATCCCTGTTTCCTGCTTGACCAAGAGATCATAGCGGATCCTAAAATGAAGCAATATCCGAAAGTACTTTTTCGGTCCACTGGGCTTCCTGCCCAATCAACATCTGCATACCCATGCAGAAATAGACCACCACTGGATGTATATCTCAGACCATAGGTAATGGTCCCTCTGAGATATCTTAAGATGTGCTTTGCTGCCACCTAGTGTCTTTGTCTCGATTCAGTCATGAACTGACTCATTGCAATCACTACATAGCATATATCTAGCCTGGTGTGGATCATGTACATTAATGATCCAATCAGCTGCCTATACCTGGTGGGATTCACCAAATCTGAACTTGAATCGGAATCATGCAGCTTCCTCAGGTTGGTAACCATCGGAGTAGACATGGATTTGCAATCCATCATACTAAACTCATTGCAATCACTACATAGCATATATCTGGCCTAGTGAGGATCATGTACATTAATGATCCAATCAACTGCCTATACATGGTGGGATCCACCAAATTTGAACCTGAATCAGAATCATGCAGCTTCCTCAGGTTGGTAACCATCGAAGTAGACATGGATTTGCAATCCATCATACCAAACCTCTTTAGTACATCCACTGTGTATTTTTCTTATGCCAGAAATATCTCGCCCTGTCTTTGCCACACTTCCAATCCTAGGAAGTAATGCATCAAGCCTAAGTCTTTCATCTCGAATTTTGAGATTAGCTCCCTCTTACACCATACTATTAGCCCTTCATCTCCTGTTAGAAAGAGAACATCAACATACAGGATTAGTATAATAGGTTGGTTCCCTCTTACCTTGAAGTACAGATTCGCATCAACATCACTTTTCTGAAAACCCAGGCTTTTAAGAAAGCCATCAATCCTTTCATACCAAACTCTGGGAGCTTGCTTAAGACCATACAAGGCCTTCCTTAGCTTGCATACATGAGTGCCTTTGTTATGCAGTACAAAACCATTTGGTTGTTCCACAAAGAACTCCTGTTCAATCTTTCCATTCAAGAATGTTGTTTTTACATCTATCTGATGTAGCTTCCAACCAAGAACGAAAGCTAAAGAAATAATAGTTCGAATGGAGGTACACCTGGCTACATGGGAAAAAGTCTCTTCGTAGTCGATTCCTTCTTTCTGAGTGAAGCCTCTGGCTACAAATCTTTCTTTGAACTTTTCCACACTTCCATCAGCTGCATGTTTGATCTTATAGATCCATTTGGAAGAGACCATTGATTTGTCCTTTGACTCGGCACAATGTCCCAGCCATTGTTCTTTAGAATAGACCTGTATTCCTCACACATGGCATCCTTCCATACTTGTAATTTATTTGCTTCTTCAAATGAAGAAGGTTGGCATCACTGATGCTGCTCATCAGTGCAATATAGCCTCCAAACCTGTGAGGCTTCTTACTTTCCTTGAAAGTTCCTTTGTGAGAAGCTATCCTTTCTTCTTCCTACATTGTTTCTTTAAGCCACCCTGGCTTCCTTTTGGCTGGAGGTTCTTCAAGAGTTCTTTCTAACTCTTCAGCAGGTTCTAGGGGCTCATCACTTGGCCCTTCATGAGGTTCCTCCCTCTGATCATCTGACTCTTCATTTTCAGAAGAGRGTGAAGCTGGCTGAACTGCTTCTGATTCCTACTGAAGCTCTTTGGATTTCTTGAATGCAACTTCCTCATGTAAAGTCACATATCTTCTTACCTCTATCTGTCTTTGACCTGGTACATATATCATGTAAGCCTTGGAGTTCTCACTGTACCCCACAAAAACCCCTTTCTTGCCTGAGGGTTCCATCTTGTCCTCTTTTTCTTAGGGACATGAATATACACTGGACACCCAAATATCCTTTGATCCTTGAGAAGACCTCTTCAGGAGTCTTGTCCTTCAAGATAGCATGTGGACACATGTTCTAAATATACACGACAGTGGAGGTAGCTTCTGCCCATAAGGAATTTGGTAGTGTTATCCCCACTTTTAAGAATAACTAGGAGATTATGTCTCGAGGCCCGCAGGTCCTAGACATGGAGTACCGAGAGCCAGATCGACTTAGGCATGGCCCTAGAGGTCCCATATTTTCTCCCTTTCAACGCCTCCACTTTGTGAGTAGCAGCAGCAACATCCATCACCTTCGGCTTGGTCCTGTATAAAAAACGGTTCTTGCTCTATGAGGTAATGAGTGCGGGTATCATGGTATTAGGTTGTATTCACTTGTAATCCATTCCAAATAAGTATAATTTTCATAGCCTTTGGAGTCTATCTGCCTTAGTGGTCTCCCTTGATGAATTTATGAAGTTTGGGACAACAAGGAAAGAGTTAATATAGCTTGTATTTTTCAGCCATATTGTTTCTCTTTTTCTTTATAGGACAACCTTCCATTGAACCTTGATTTGACCCCATTTCCCAATGGAAAGACACTAGTATTCAGTCCATCCATCCACCTTTTCTTCTTTAACTCCTAAAAGACATTTTTTTAGAACCATATCTTCATGTCACCTTGGACATTCTTGCACAAGTTCTAGCAATCCTATTCTAGGGAATCCCCCCTTGAGTTGGAGGAGAGCTTGCCTAAATTGAATAAAAAGGTTGGTGAAGTGACAATCACCTCCCTCTTAGTTACACCAAAGCCTTGCTTGAGCTCTAGGAATTTATTTCAAGAAGTGAGGGTTTGTGTGATTACAATTCCAATTAAATAGTCCTCAACCATGGTAAGACTCAAGAGGGATTCATCCTTTGGGCATTGATGCAAACATTGCCACACAAAGCATAATCAATTTAAATCCAAAAACCACAGAGACTAGCATTGGGATAGATGAGAGTGCACATTGTATTCTTCTTGTCTACTTGAATGATTGTCACAGTTGCTCCTTCATTAGATATATGAGAATCTTGAGTATTGGGTAGAGTTTGCAAAAGGCTAGAGTGCAGTCTATTTAATTGAGCAAAGGTTTGTTTTGCTTATAGCATGTATGGGGTACAATTGCTTTCTAGTTATTGACCAGTTATTGGTATTTTCCTTGGCATTGCAATGCTAACAACAGAACCATCATTTCATGCAGTCTGGAGATTCGAGAATAGTGTTGCAAAGAACTCTACACCCAAAATTACAATATGGAACAGAGGACTCAGAATCAATTTTGAAGGCAGAGAACTTGGCATCATACAAATGATAGAGAACAAAAATCATTTCTGTAGAGGATCCATATTAGTGAAGCGAGTGGGCTATAAGTCCCTTGTTTACAAATCATAGTTGAAACCCTAAAGAGGTGGGGTGCTAATGGGTGACGAATTATCCTCTAGAAAGGGCTTTGTTTCCTTCAAACTATGACTACTTAACTGTGGAAGATAGACCTCTCAAATCTGTTCTTGAACAAGTAGCTAGAATTATAGATGCTTTTTTGGTATAAATTCCATCAAGAGAATGTTTATTCAATATTGTGCTCACCTGACCCTTCTACAAGTCCCTTAGCTGCATTGAATGTCAAAAGTGCTCAATTGCAAGGTTGTTTTGTGTAATTTCTCTGTTCTGCTGTTTGAGGACATGTATTAAACACTTCGCAAATATAAATATTAAAAACCCACACGTTCAAATTTTAATTATGTTTATGGTGAATCAATCTTTTTAATGTTTTATGGTGAGAAATCTGGTGGACATCTTCTCAACTTCACCATCTACGCATCTGTGGATTTGATTTTGAAAAACAAAGTCCTTCCTCCACAAATTTCAGTGCCCTAGTGCAAGGTTTGTGGTAGGAAAAGTCGGGATTGCTGCAGCTATTCTATTTTGTTTCTGATCATACCTACAATCTTTTATGGCTCAAATTTATATTACTTTTCATGCCCAATGACATCTCTCTTTTCAAATTAATCAATTTGACCTTTCCACTCTTCTTTATCTGTCAATTTTTACTTGCTTCGTGTGCTGCAAAAATGCGGTGGTGGGAGTGTCTTAGTTTAATAAAGTGGAATGCTATGATGGAGGGTTAAACCCGCTCATCAAATGATAAAAACTGTTCATGCCCCCCTCAATATTGTGATTCATGAATGGTTTTGATTCTCATATCGGTTCTTTCTTTGTTTTTTTACAAACTATAAAAATATATTTATAAATTTTATAGCTGTCGTTGCCTCACCGTATATGGATCCTGGCTTTTCAAAAATCTGCCTATTTCAATTCCTCTTTGGGATTTTATTAAATGTCATTTAATCAGACACCCAATCAGAATTTATTAATGTCAGTTAATCGGACACCCCAAACGTCAGCATGTCATGATTATTATCCCAAAGTGCTTTTCAACTTGCTTCTTTCAATATCATCTCTGGTAGCCAGATCTACATCATTACTGATTTTTTTGGTGTTTTTGAGAGTTAAGTTATATAATATTTGGTTCCAGCCACTTCAATTTGACAAAAACTACTTGAAAATAGTGCCTGTGTTTTCCAAGTTCTCATTAACTGGGCTATACTTTTTTTCTTGCTTTGATAAAAGAATAGTAGATTAGCAATGCTGGTGTGTTCATACGTGTATGGAATAAATAACATGAGGATTACTAAAGAAATATTATGTTTGTTGTGTGTTTATTCTGATTTCTTAGAACATAAACAATCAACAGATTATCTATGTTGTAGTGAGCCTTTGCATCTAATGCTAGCAGAATGAATTCAAATGATATTATATTAATGTCCACTGATGACAATTTCTAATTGGGTGGTGCACTTTGTCTTCATACTTATAGCATAAGCAATACAATTGCTGACCTTGCAGCATTTTGAGAAATTAATTTATCTCGATTGTCAACACTAGATCCATGACACTACTCTGCCACTCTATATAGGGTAAATGAGACCAAGTTTAGTGATTTTAGAAAGTGTCTTAACTGACCATCAAAATTTTATCGTATGTTAATCTGCCACGAAGAAAGTGAAATCAATGTAGGTGAATAAATGCCACTTCATTATACTTGAGTGGGAGAATTTCAGCTTCTAAGTTCTAAGCCGGGGATTTGAACCTTTTACTGGGTTAAGGATGTTGCTATTTACCCTGCTTTGTATATGTGTAGACGTGATTAACCATTCTCTGGTAGTGATGTTCCTATATCATGGAAGTCTAACGTGGCTTTGGTATTTGTATGTTTGGGCTTAGCTTACACTTGGGATTGCTGACTATCTTTCAGATGAATTGATCTATGCAGAAGTATTTTCTTAACGCTTCGAGGGAACTCACTCGTTTGGGTTCAATTACAATGGCACCTATTATTCTCAATTTCTCCGAGACACTTTCTGGAATTACAACAATCCGAGCTTTTCACCACCAAGAAAGATTCAAGTCTACTAATGCTAGGCTGGTCAACAAAAATATATCTATCGAATTTCATAATATTGCAGCCAACGAATGGCTTGGCTTCCGTATTGAGAGTATTGGTACTATGATAATTTGCTCATCTGCATTGCTGTTGGTTCTCCTTCCAAAAAGCATCATACAACCTGGTTTGTTCAAACTCAGCTTTTGCAAGTGAATCTATCTTTCACTGTTTATTTTTTTATGACGTTTGTGAATGCATTTGGTTATTCTCGTTACAAATAAGTAATTAAATCAAACAAAAATACGAGTTTCAATTTTTCTATCACCATGACCTTTTATTTGCTATATTGATTACATACACTCTTTTGGCAGAATTTGTGGGGCTTTCCCTCTCATATGGGCTTGCACTCAATGATTGCCTTTTCTACCTAGTATACTGCATTTGTCAAATTGAACAGAGCATGGTAGCAGTGGAAAGAATATTCCAGTATTGTAGGATTCCAAGTGAAGCTCCACTCATACTAAAAAATAAGTACCCTGAAAAGGGTTGGCCAATCCAAGGAAGCATTTCTGTGGAACATTTACAGGTCAGCTTTCTTTTTGCTGCTGAATATGTTTTGACTTTTGACATTTTAATTTCACTATTCTGTGGAGCTATTTATCCTTATGAAAATGTTTTTTTGCTGAAAGGACTGATTTCATTAATTGTAAGCATCGATGATCCATATTTGTATTACTGTACTATGATTTTATTTGTTGGTTGTGTTGCCGTCCTAATACACACCTGGGTTATCATGGAAGAAACCTTCAATCCACTTGGTGTGTTCTTGGGGCAAGTCTCGAGTCAAGGTGCTGTCACCTGATCCTCGACTCCTCCGTCTAGACCAACTCCTAGCGAAGCCAAGGGGGGTAGTCCCTAAGGCTTTCTAAACTAAGAAAGAAATAAAACTTTATTCTAGGAGTTTGTTGCTTGAAATAAAACTTTTAATCACAAGATAAATTTAGCACCACATGATATTTAACCAAAAAGGATATTGTCTGCATCATCAACCATGAGCTTTATGAATTATCAAATAAAGACAAGCATTTGCACTTACTGAACAATATAGAGATAAACTTTAAAGACCAGTGCCAAACATAAAGAAGTAAAGTGTGATGTGATGAAAATGTCGCGTTAATTTTATCTTGAGTGTTTTAGTTAAGGGATTTGGTGTTATTAAAAGAGTTTTGAAACCGTGAAGTGGGGATTAAAGTCTGGGTCCCCACTCTTTGTGTGCAAAAGTGAATGTGGCCTCTTCGTTCGTTATT